>WAAB01011332.1:35658-92078 GCA_013389865.1 Piaya cayana | reverse complement strand
GAAAGAAAGAAAGAAAGAAAGAAAGAAAGAAAGAAAGAAAGAAAGAAAGAAAGAAAGAAAGAAAGAAAGAAAGAAAGAAAGAAAGAAAGAAAGAAAGAAAGACAGACATTATTGAGAAATTGTATTCCATATAGCTATAGAACACACTATAGAGACTGGTCTTAAAAGTTTCCCATATGCTTTAGGTAATTAAATTCATTACTTCATTTGAAACATTTCTCAGGAATTCCCTATTGTATGTTAATAGAGTCATAGAATCCTTAGGTTGGAAAAGATCTTTGAGATCGTTGAATCCAATTGTACCTGTCTACTACTACAGGCAGTGGAAACAGGGACATGTAACCTGGGAAGTGTACAGGGATGTTGCCTGGTTGCATAGGGGTGGGGTCAGGAAGGCAAAGCCACAGCTGGAGCTAAACTTGGCAAGGGAAGTGAAGACTAAGAAGGGCTCCTACAGATATGTAAATCAGAGAAGGAAAGTTGAAGAAAGAGTACCCCAACTGAGGAATGAAAGTGGTGGCCTTGTATCAACAGACAAGGACAAGGCTGAGGTGCTCAAAAACTCTTCTGCTTCAGTTTTCACTGACAACTGTTGTCCTCACCCCTCCTGTGTCAACGGACAACAGGGTCGAGTCCAGTGAGGGTATAGTTTTCCCACTGTAGGGGACGATTAGGTTCATGACCACCTCTGCATATGTAAGTCTATAGGGAAAATATAAGTCCTGAGTGAATGGGATGATGGAGTTGCCAAGCTACTCTCCATTACCCTTGAGAAGTCATGCAGTCAGGAGGAGTCCCTGGTGACTGGCAAAAGGGCAACATTGAGCCCATTTTCAAAAAGAGTAGAAAATATGACACTGGGAACTACCAACCTGTCAGCCTCACCTCTGTGCCTCGGAAGATCATGGAACAGATCCTCCTAGAAGCAGTGCTAAAACACATAGAGGACAGGGGGTGATTCCAGAAAGCTGACAGAGCTTCACTGTGGGCAAGTCCTGCCTGATCAACCTAGTGGCTTTCTATGATGGGGTAATGATGTCAGTGGACATGGGAAGACCGATGGATGTAATCTATCTGGACTTCCCCACAACATCCTTCTCTCTAAATTGGCGAGATATGGACTTGATGGGTGGACAGTTGAGTGGATAAGAAATTGGTTGGATGGTTGCATTCAGAAAGCAGTGGTCTATGGTCAGTATCCAGATGGAGAACTGTGACAAGTGCCGTCATTCAGATGTCTGTACTGGGACCAGCGCTATTTAATATTTCCATCAATGACATAGACAGCAAGATCGAGTGCGCCCTCAACAAGTTTGCAGTAGACATCAAGCTGAGTGGTGGAGTTGTTATATTGGAAGGACAGGATGCCATCCAGAGGGACCTGAACAAATTGGAGAAGTGGGCCTGTGTTAACCTCACAAGGTTCAACAAGGCCAAATTGCAAGTTCCTACACCTAGGTCAGGACAATCTGAGGTTTCAGTACAGGATGGAGGATGACGTGATTGAGAGCAGCCCTGCAGAGGAGGANAAAGAAAGAAAGAAAGAAAGAAAGAAAGAAAGAAAGAAAGAAAGAAAGAAAGAAAGAAAGAAAGAAAGAAAGAAAGAAAGAAAGAAAGAAAGAAAGAAAGAAAGAAAGAAAGAAAGAAAGAAAGAAAGAAAGAAATTATTGAGAAATTGTATTCCATATAGCTATAGAACACACTATAGAGGCTGACCTTAAAAGTTTCCCATATGCTTTAGGTAATTAAATTCATTACCTCATTTGAAACACTTCTCAGGAATTCCCTATTGTATGTTAATAGAGTCATAGAATCCTTAGGTTGGAAAAGATCTTTGAGATCGTTGAATCCAATTGTACCTGTCTACTACTACAGGCAGTGGAAACAGGGACATGTAACCTGGGAAGTGTACAGGGATGTTGCCTGGTTGCATAGGGGTGGGGTCAGGAAGGCAAAGCCACAGCTGGAGCTAAACTTGGCAAGGGAAGTGAAGACTAAGAAGGGCTCCTACAGATATGTAAATCAGAGAAGGAAAGTTGAAGAAAGAGTACCCCAACTGAGGAATGACAGTGGTGGCCTTGTATCAACAGACAAGGACAAGGCTGAGGTGCTCAAAAACTCTTCTGCTTCAGTTTTCACTGACAACTGTTGTCCTCACCCCTCCTGTGTCAACGGACAACAGGGTCGAGTCCAGTGAGGGTATAGTTTTCCCACTGTAGGGGACGATTAGGTTCATGACCACCTCTGCATATGTAAGTCTATAGGGAAAATATAAGTCCTGAGTGAATGGGATGATGGAGTTGCCAAGCTACTCTCCATTACCCTTGAGAAGTCATGCAGTCAGGAGGAGTCCCTGGTGACTGGCAAAAGGGCAACATTGAGCCCATTTTCAAAAAGAGTAGAAAATATGACACTGGGAACTACCAACCTGTCAGCCTCACCTCTGTGCCTCGGAAGATCATGGAACAGATCCTCCTAGAAGCAGTGCTAAAACACATAGAGGACAGGGGGTGATTCCAGAAAGCTGACAGAGCTTCACTGTGGGCAAGTCCTGCCTGATCAACCTAGTGGCTTTCTATGATGGGATAACGATGTCAGTGGACATGTGAAGACCGATGGATGTAATCTATCTGGACTTCCCCACAACATCCTCCTCTCTAAATTGGCGAGATATGGACTTGATGGGTGGACAGTTGAGTGGATAAGAAATTGGTTGGATGGTTGCATTCAGAAAGCAGTGGTCTATGGTCAGTATCCAGATGGAGAACTGTGACAAGTGCCGTCATTCAGATGTCTGTACTGGGACCAGCGCTATTTAATATTTCCATCAATGACATAGACAGCAAGATCGAGTGCGCCCTCAACAAGTTTGCAGTAGACATCAAGCTGAGTGGTGGAGTTGTTATATTGGAAGGACAGGATGCCATCCAGAGGGACCTGAACAAATTGGAGAAGTGGGCCTGTGTTAACCTCACAAGGTTCAACAAGGCCAAATTGCAAGTTCCTACACCTAGGTCAGGACAATCTGAGGTTTCAGTACAGGATGGAGGATGACGTGATTGAGAGCAGCCCTGCAGAGGAGGATGTGGGGGTCCTGATTGATGAGAAGCTCAACATAAGCTGGCAATGTACCCTTGCAGCCCAGAAGGCCAACCGTATCCTGGACTGCAGCATAAGAAGTGTGAGACCCCACCTGGAGTATTGTATCCAGTTCTGGAATCTTCAACGTAAGAAGAATATGGAACTGCTGCAATGGGTCCAGAGGAGAGCCATGAATATGATCAGAGGGCTGGAGCACCTCTGCTCAAGAGAAGAGAAGAGAAGAGAAGAGAAGAGAAGAGAAGAGAAAGCTCCAGGGAGACTCAGGCCTTCCAGTACCTGAAGGAGGCCTACGAGAAAGACGGAGAGGGCTTGTAGCAGTAGGACATGGGGTAATAGCTATAAATTGGAGACGGGAAGATTTAGATGAGGTATAAGGAGGAATTGTGAGGCACTGGCACAGGTTTTCCAGGGAAGCTGTGGATGCCCTGTCCCTGGAGGTGTTCAAGGACAGGTTGCATGGGGCCTTGGGCAGCCTCATCTGGTGGAGGATGTTCCTGCACATGGCAGGGAGGTTGGAACTAGATGATCTTTAAGGTCCCTTCCAAGCCAAAGATTTCTGTGATCTCTTCATATGTTTAGAAATGTCCAACAGGAATGCTCCAGTAGGAATTTAGAGGACTTCTGCTTACACTCAAACTGGCTGCATTTTACACATAAGGAAATACAGGAAGTAAGACTTGTTAGGCATCACTATGGGAACTGGTGAATGAGCCCAGTTGTAAACTGCAGTTCTGCTAAGTGATCCTTTAGTAAGTTAGAGGACTTAATTAGTAAGAGATGGAAATAATAAGTAAAGTATCTCTTTACTTCTGATACATTAACAAAAAATATTTTAATAATGAGTAACCCAGGAGAAAAGTAGTATTTCAAGGGAAAGAAACAAAATAATTTTGGTGATTTGGGTATTACTGTTCTGGAGATGTAATTTCCTAATGCATTTAGACAGGAAAATTACTTGTCATTCCAATACCCATTACTGAAGCATCTGACATAAATGGAGATTTTACTGCATCTTCTTCTATGTTTTACTGTATATGTGACTTTGTGGTTTGTTAAACTTTTACACCTATTCCAGAATTCAATGTCTTCAGAAATACTTGATAATGCAGAATTATAATGATGTTCTCAGTTTGAATCAGCATGTTGCAGACAGTTATGCAACACATTGTCTGTCACTGGAGCTGAGCTGACATTTGTATCTATGCTTCTTATTCTTATTGCTGTGTAAAATGCCTAGAACTGAAAGCAATGGGGGGTTTTATCTTCCTTTTCAGAGACAGTCTAATATAAGTTAAAGCTAAAAAACAGAAATCCGTATGCATACCTTTTAAAAACCTCACATGCAGTTAGTATTGGGCCCTGGATGATTAGTTTCACTGAATAACTTCCATGCTGTAAAAACAATAATGCCTGCATTTTTATTAGCTCTATTAACCGTTAGATAATTTATCCTCATAACAATAAGCTCTTTAAAAGGAACTTTCTCCTTTCATATTGAGCCTACATCTTATTTTCAGATTGCTTTTTAACTCGTAGAATGTAATCAGATAGTATGGTAATAAAAATTTTTCTTGATGGATAGTAGATTCAAATCCGAGGTCTTCACTTATGCTGTATGTTTCTGTGTCACAGAAGCATACCTTGAAGAAACAAATGCTGATTCTGCTCTTAGCATAAAATACATTTCCAAAGAGTTCAGATTGCCTTCTCTGAACTGATTAGGAAGTGTAGCATGGATATCTTGCTCAGTAATTGATGGACACTATTAGGTCTTCCCTTCAGGAGGCTACATCAAAACTTCTCCCTCAAGCAATATTCTGACACCTGTGCTTTTATGATCTCGCTAAACCACAAATAACAAACTTCATGCTATATCTTAAGATCTGCTGTCTGTCTCATACATTTTTGAAATGCTAGCAGTCTTTTGGAAATGGAATTACTTTGAGCTAGATTTCAGTCTAATTTTTTGAACTATTTCTCAAGGTCATGCATCCAGCTTCCTAATGCTGGACAGGTTGCTCCAGAAGGTTATTTTTGTATAGCTATTAGTTTGTCATCAGTTCTGCTCAAGAAACATGTTATCACTATATTTCTTAGTTATTAGTGAAATACAGCCATCATCTGCCACCTAAGATACAGCTGAATTACTAAATATTTGGCTAAAGCTGGGCAGTAGAAGGCATTTAATTGGTGGATGAGTGCCATCAGTTTGTGGGAAGCAGCTGAAGGATAAAGAGAAGTTTCCTGGCAAGAAAATGCATGTATTATTTGCTACTCTGGTAAAGTTTGTAATTCACACTAATTACTGCTGTTTGACCATAGAATCATTAGGTTGGAAAAGACCTCCAGGATCGAGTCGAGCCTCGATGATGTTCATGGAATGGTATAAGCAAATACACTTCTTTTCAACCATTGTGGTTTTGGGACTATCTAGACTAAACAATTTTCCCTCGTATTTTCAAGTTAGGTGACTTCAGTCTAATTGAGAGTACTATGGCAGATTATGCTTCATGTTTCCTCTGTTGTAATCATGGCATGAAAGTCTACTGAGAACAGGTGTCCCTGGATGTGAGTAAAAAAACCCCCAACCAAATAAAAAATGAACTTCTGGCATATTCTGTCATTCTTTACTGTCACTGGCTGTGTTTCATAGCTATCAGTCAGCTATCATAAAAAGTGCAGTAAAATCAAGTGTGTTACTTCCATGGAAAACTGTACATAGGCAATCATATGAACTGTAGAATAACTGCAATACACAATAAAGGTTCTAGAATAAAACACCAGGAACTCATGATTATGCCAGTTTATAAAATATTGTTTATATCATATCATATCATATCATATCATATCATATCATATCTACAAAGTCCATATAGTCTTCTGATTATTTCTGGTATAGAAAGTGGCTGGCCTGAATAATAAATTGTAACATAGGAATTGTTGCCCCTCTCTTGTTAGATTTGTAAGTTAAGTAGACATTTCCTCATATACATGAATTCTTGGTTTTCTTCTGAGCACTATAATATTTATTTTCTGACGTCTTAGCAAATGGAATACAAGAAATAGTAGTTTGAGCTCTATATGATACAGAAGGACTCCATGTAGAAGGACTTGCAATGGCCGTATTGTTAGCTGAAGTATCAGTGGCAGGGTAGGCACCATAGTAGGCTTTACATTATACTTTGAAGGAGCCTTTTAATTTTAAAAAGTATGGTGTTATATAGCTAACATGAGCTTGTGGTCTCCTCTGCTAGTTTGCTGATCACCTTTGTCAATATATCAGGATCCACATGGCAAGACAGCCTTTTTATCCTCATTGGTCAGTCAGTGCCGTAGGAGAATGAAGACTTGATAAATTCCGGCAGCTGAAGCTGTCCTTGAGAACATGATTGCTTGTTTACCACAAACTTGCCAGATTTTCAAGGCTATTACACATGTTTCTTAGGTTTATTAAACTTGATTCCTAGCTAAAGTTATGACCTACTTACTCAGTTCTGTTGCCTGGTGCTTGTCCTGATCTCCCTATATAATCTTTGCTTTTCTATACTCTGGCACAGTTCCTGGCAATATTTGACTTTGTGGAATTAATTTCTTCCCTATTTACTGACCTTACATGCCCTGGCCATGGTAGCAACTTCCCATTTCCATTTCTGATTCCATTTTGTCTGACAGTTTGTGCCCTAATAGCATTAAATGTGTATATATGCCATTTAAAAAGTAATTTATTCTGTAAACTGTCCTTCTGTTTCTCTTGCTAAAGTAGGATTGAGAAGATGAAATGATCTAACAGAATTTAAAGAATACAAACTTGTTATTTTAATTTCTGATTCAACATTTCAGACACAACCCCTCTCCATAAAAAAAATAAAAATTCGTATGCAATAGGCAGTTTAGGTCAGATGAATCCACAGTAACTGAGTTGCAGTATTTTTTTATATATAGTACTATTAGAACAGACTTAGTTGAGGTTTATTCAGAACAAGTCCTGAAGTCTACTTTAGAGAGAAATATTGCATTTGCTAGAGGTTTGTTGTCACTTCTGTGACAGAACTGAGGTACCTGATGTGACAATGCAGTGTCGTGAATGATCATGTGCCTTCAGGCTCACATGGAAAAGGAATAACATGGAAGTTAATAAATATTAATTTTTACGCTAATAGACCAGTTAATATTTTCACTACATCTCACAGTAGCCCTAGATGCATGGATCAAGTCCTGCTAAGGACCTCATGATTTAAGCTGAGAAAAGGTTATGCATACTCCCTCTTGACCTTCACTTTCTTGTTTATTTGCTTGTTCCCCTGAACATAAAGAATGTGAAAGCCCTGAAATGGTCTCCAAAGTGTTTCAACCTTAGTGGGAGGGAAGTGCAGCAGAAATGAATGGTCTTCATGGTCAGCCTTTGTTGCGGACATACCTTAAAGCCAGACTGAGGTGGAAAGTAGGCATTCCCTTTCCATGCTAGCTTCCATTTAAAGCTGGGAATAATAAGGTGTAGAATTGTTGGAAAGTTGTCAGTGGCTACGGCTGTATATGTTTGTGCTACCTGTGAATTAATTGTTCACTTATCCTATTTTTATCTTTTACATGTGCTTTCAGGAATTAGAACGTTGCTGCAGTCCCTTCCTAGCTCAGGTTTCCTAAGTTTTCCTGTAGTTTCCTGGCTTCCTGCCCCTTGCTCCTACCAGAGTCTATGTCACATCTGGGCATTATTTTCATGGATCCTTTGCATTTCTTGAGTCGTGCCTTTATCTTGCTGGAACTAGCCTAGGATAACAGTACTTGTCACTCAGCTGACTCAGTGAATCATTTACTGCACAACTCTACCTCTATAATAATTAAATAGGAATTGTATTGCAGAACTGGGAGGAAAATGTAAGAGCTGAGCAAATGAGCAAATAGAATCTATAGAAGTAAACCCACTGCTGGGCAATCTCTGCCCTAACCCTGATATTCTCATGTAGGAAAATGAAGATGTTCTGTCTGACTGCTGTAAAGAAAGGCCTCAAATGAAGTGGCACAAATCTTAGATAATCAGTCCTTAGTATTTCCAAGAGCAAAGGAGGCCTAAGATTTAAAACTGGTAATTTGGGATCAAGTTTGATTATTTCAAAAGAGCAGTGAAACTGCAATTGGGAGAACTGATCTAAATCGGCTAACTGAGAGAATGATGCCTATGAAACTTCTTTCTAGTGACCCCCAAAAATGAGAGCAGTGATAGAAGTCAATCTTTATTGGACCTTCCAAATTGCCCCTTGGCAATAAATCCATTTCCTCCAGCACTGCCTAAATCTGTACCTTGTACATGCAATTAAGTGAGCTCAATGTCATGTGAAGGATAAATAGGATGCCCTTGCATATTAACCTAGCCTATAACCTGGTAATAACTTCTCTTTTCTGCCTCTCTTAAATATAAACATTCACAGGTGCTAATGAACTGCACCTCTCCAATCTCAAACGCAGCAAGCAATGCCACATTCAGTATTCCCATAAAATGTATCACAATACTTTTTCTTCTTACAGACACATCTTTGCACTTGTTAAACCTTTTGGAGTTGTCGAGCACAGTATGGAAGTGTGAAAAAGTGATTTCTCGTGTACACTAAGGATGTGCAAGTGGAAACAAAAATGAGTTTCAAGATTATAGTGTTTCAGACAATGCTATGTTTTGTTAATGGGAAGGAGGAATTAACCTGAGGGTTTTGGATGGTCAGAACAGCAATACTATGTACTAAGCTCTTAATACATAGTATTAGTTATTTGACATTCAGCATTAGTAGATAAATGAGCACATTGGGGCAGGAATGGTGTATTTGAGAATTTACCTTTGTATTCTTAAGATCCTAATACTCTCCTGAAAGATGTAAAAATAAAATTTATATATAATCTTTGAAATCCACAAAGGATAATCTGAAGAAGAATTTGAGGCAACAGAGTAAGCAAAGTGATAGTAACATAATATATATAATGGAAGAGTAAAGTGTTTAAAACTGGAAGCCTAAGAAGTACAGTGTCATTAATACAAGAATTTATATTTATTCATTACAGTGTACTGTCATGATAATAACTTCAAGTTAGGGAAAACACAGACCAACAGTCTTAACTAAAATTTTACTGTGCTGATAGGTTTTTGTTTTGTTATGGAAACAAAAATAAGTATCTACTATAATTGAACTGACTTGATCAGTAGCAGTTAGAATTATACAGTAAAGGAACAAAGTAATTAAGAGAGAGAATTCTGGCTTTTAGCCTAGTCTGGAGGATCAAATTGGGAAAATGGGAAAGCTTATGACAGCAGTTAAGAGACCAAAGCCTGCCTCATAGATTTTATAAAAATATGATCAGTGCCACTGCTTTATACTCTAATTCAGTCATTAATTAATCAAGTAATTTTGAAAAAAATGAGAAAGCAGGTTCTGCTTCAACATGAAGCTAACACTCAGCTTTATATCTGCCTTTCCAACTCCTGATGAAAGGAGATTACATTGTTACCTATCTGCAGGAACTGTGGCACAAATAAAGACGATTTGGCTGAAAATCAAGATGACATTGGGTCAGACAACCAGTGAAACAACTAGGCAGTAAGGTAGATTCATTCCTGCATCTTTCATCAAGGATGTATATTTGCCCGTAGCTGATTAGGTCATTGGCTGTAAGGCTGACCTTAGCACGTCCTTGAACATTAAGCACCAAATGCACCTTTTGTCTGACGCTCGGAGACTAAGATTATTTTTCTCTAATGTAGAACTTTCAGTGACCTTATGATGAACTCAGCATGAATCAACTTCTGAAATCCCTCCAGAAACTAAAGCCTGTTAGTTTGGTGTCCTACTTTTTTACGCAGTTGTCTTTTTCCTATAGGCATATTAAGCATATGTTTCTTCTGTGTAAGATACTATTTATTTCCAAGCTTCAAGTAATATCCAATGGAAAAAACACATAAGTCCTAACCTGACCTTCCTGAATCCCTTCAATACGTTTATCTGTGATCACTAAAGACACCCGAACCCACTTTGGCTGCAACTGGTAAAAAGCTTGAGACTGGTAGATTAGTTTTTATGTGGAAGAAAAGCTGATGTGATTAGGTTTTGTACTTAATCAGTATTTCAGCTTTCAGGAGAGACTGGGAGACTCTCTCCAACTAATGTAAAAAAATAGGCATAGACGAGACATTCATACTGGGCTTATTCAAACAATTATATTTGAATTACATTATAGCTATACATTTTTTTATTATTTCCTGCTTGTTTGCTGAGCTGCCAAACATCTATCAGAACGGATGCTCTTCCAGTGAAATAATTAAAAATCTGGATTCATTTTAGTCAACAAGGTCATTGTACTAGACTTAGTACTATTTTTTGAAGTCAAGCTTGTATCTTACAGATGGACAGGGTGAGGTTTGGCCCAAGAGATGGTAAGACTGTGTCACATAGATATAGAATCATAGAATCACCAGATTCAAAGAGATCCACTGGATTATCGAGTCCAACCATTCCCACCAATCTCTAAACCATGCACCTCAGTACCTCGTCCACCCGCACTTTAAACACCTCCAGGGAAGGCGAGTCAACCACCTCCCTGGGCAGCATATTCCAATGCCTAATGACCCTTTCTGTGAAGAATTTTTTCCTTATACCAAGCCTGAACCTCCCCTGGCAGAGCTTGAGGCCACTCCCTCTTGTCCTGTCCCCTGTCACTAGGGAGAAGAGGCCAGCTCCCTCCTCTCTCCAACCTCCCTTCAGGTAGTTGTAGAGAGCAATAAAGTCTCCCCTCAGCCTCTTCTCCAGGCTAAACAACCCCAGCTCTCTCAGCCTTTCCTCATAAGGCCTGTTCTCCAGCCCCTTCACCAGCTTTCTTGCTCTTCTCTAGACTCACTCCAGCACCTCAACATCCTTCTTTTGTGAGGGGCCCAGAACTGAACATATGGTGAGAATATACAGATAACCTGGAGTAAAAATTAAAATTAGTTGATGCAGAAAATTTGAAACAGAATTGAAGCAAGTGCGCTGGTCTTCTAGGGCTTCAGAGATGAGATTTCCATGACAACAGAATACTTAGGTATGCAAATTAAGAAACAAACCACCTTAAAAAATACATCTCTTTTTCAAAGAAAGGAAATACATCTCTTTTTCAAAGAATGAAACCTGAAAAATCTAGGAGCATGAATTTTGTAGGAAAAATAGGGGTGGGGAGCTGAGAAAATAGGGTCATTGCTGGCCGGATTCCCTTCTCACCTAAATCAGTAGTATTCTTTTAATCATACAACCATAAGGATATATAAGGACAGAAGATACCTCAAAATCCACAGTAATGCTGTGCTATGGCAGGATCAAAAGCTCTAGGCTATTCTCATCAGGTCCTCTATATAGCAGGCAAAAAAATCCCTCTTTAACAACAGAGATTCCACTAACCTCTTTGTAAAACCGTTCTAATATTTGACTACCTTAGAATTTTTTCCCCAGATTTATCTATTTCTTTGCTGCAGCCTACGTCCCTTTCACCTGTGACAGTCTGCTATTGGCTTTGGAGAAAAATGGCTTACTATCTTCCTTGTAGCAACCACTTAACCATGGAAGACTGTTATCATGTCCTGTAAGTTTTCAGGATATTATGTAAAGGGATTAATGTTTATTGTAGAGGCTTTCATTCTTATACACACTGTATTATGTAATCTCTGCAGTAACTATTGTAGCCCTTTCCCTGTGACCCATGCTGTACTTTGAATTTGGCATTACATTGAAGAGCTTTACTTGTTAAGGAAAAGAAAACACATATGATTTATGATCATAGAGCTCTCTGTTATCATAGACATCACATCACATAATTCACAGACTTATCAAGCTCTACCTTAAAACATTTATTTTGCCTTTCCTTCCATTCACTTTGGGAGGCTATTCTAGTACTTGAATTCTTAAATGCCTAGTAACTTTTGTTTAATATCCAACATAAATTTACAGACTATAGAATATATAATTTGATCTGGTGCCAGCATTGACTGTTAGCTGAAACAGACTTCTTTTTGCTCTCGCTGTTTTTTACCTGTCTGATGTATTTATATAGAAACCATATCGCCTTTTGGACATTTTTATATGAGAATGAACAAGCTCTTTTGGTCTCTCCACATAAAGTGGACTCATTCAAAAAAGACTGTTGTTGTCATTGAAAAGAGAATTTGGCTTCCTGTCTCTGTATTTAGATGCAGTAGCAAAAGATGAGATTACTGTCTTTCCATATTTCCATAAACGAATCATTAGTAACATAAATCTAGTAATCTTGTTCCCTGGAGGAAATATCATTGGAAACAAAATGTTTTTTAAAACATTCTGAAACTTGTTAAGTTTGGTTAACAATTGTTTGATGTTCTATGAACTGGCTTTTGAGCTAGCTAGGACTTCCTAGACTTCTGTTCTTAAAACCTATAGACTGGTAAATCTCTGAATGTGGATTTAAAAAGAGAAAGTATGAAGCACTGTATTCAGTTACATCCTGTTGCTGGCTGCACAGAGAACTACTGCTCTCTGATCTCCACTAGCTGAATATAAAAGCCATTATCCTTTCGGCTCTTATTCAGTTTTTCATGAGAAATGATGTGTGAGGTAAATAGGAAAAGGATAGAAAATGGAGAGAAAGGAGATAGAGAAGTAGAGTGGGAGAAGGGTGTATTAGAGCAGTAGAGTGCAGTTACCTGATGAGAATGGAGGACTAAAAGCAACAACGAGCCAACATACAGATGATTGTAAAACTGCCAGAAAAAATGTTGAGAATCATGATGCCATAAACTGGCTAGTCTGAGTACTGTCCTACACCAGGGTCAGCTCAGGGGGTTTTGTTGCAGTTATTTCTTTAGTTCTTTATTTTTCTGTCTCTTCAGAGCATAGCAGAGATCACTACAAGCAGGTATTTCACATACAATCTTATAGCCTATGATCTATTTCATATTAAAAAACCTCTATTGATGTTTTTCCCCAAGAACATAGGTTAGCTACAGAATAACTAGCTGATATTTTTCAACCCACCTCTGTCTAATGCACTGTTTTTCAGTTGTGTCTCCTCTGAAGCTGCCTACATTTCAGCAGCATGCGCATTTGCTCCCAGTATGCTTTTATTTTTTAAATATTTTGTGATCTACCAGATTAAGAATGAGGTGCTTAAAATTACAGTGATAATATTTTACATGATGTTTATGTAAATATGAAACCTCATATTGCCTCAGGATTACTAATGAAATAACCTCAGGACAGCCTAATAATGACAACACACAGTTCAAGAGCAATGTAGATTAATACAGATTATGCCAAGGAAGTCTCTAAGCAGCACATCAAAGTTGTGTTGAAGATTACACGTGTTCTTTTTAAATACAACCTTGCATTAGTTTGTAATTATTTTCTTCTAAAATATCTGCAGGTGGCCATTATAAACCACAAATCACAGTTAAAATGAGATAGGAAACCAGAAGACTCACAAATCACAACTGAAACGTCTAAATACTGCTATTCAACAACCAAGCCATGCCAGTCACCTGCAGCACACTGAAGTGAAACTAACAAACACGGATATAAGAGCACAAAAAAAATTGCTGAATTTTAGGTCTGAAGAAACTGAATACTATTTCCCATTGACATTGAGTAGTATGCCCATATTTTCCTGAGTTTTGTTTCAAAAGCTCCAACTATGAAGTGAATCTGTCTCTTGGCAGATTTACATCTGGATATAGCATTTAAATTGGAAGGTTGTTAAATAATTGGTTTTATCTTCTCTTTTTGGTTACCACATAAAAATTCGGACTTGTTTACTCATTTATGGTAAGTCAAATTGCTTCTGACCTCTAGAGACTTATTACAAAATGTTAACTCTAAAAAAATAAACTGAGTTCCAAGGAAAGCAGGCTCTCACCCTTTTCTCTCAACTTTGTAGTAACAATGTGTGGTAATACTAACAGCCATTTTTTGCCAAGTTCCAGGGCTAGCGTTCTTGGATTTTCACTATTTCTGTGCAAGGATAAGGATACACAGTGCACTACGTTCATTGAAGAAATGTCCTGATTAAGGTTTAACAGGCACAAAAATCAGAATATTCAAGATTACTCTTTCTAAAAACATCAATATTCTCTAAAATTTTGTGTGCTAATGGGAAATCTTTAATATTGCAGCTCCACTCTGTTAGGGACATGCAGCTTGTCTTTGACACTTCACCTACAGGCACAATCTCATGCTGTATTTTCAGTTCTGCCATATCCACCCTATGGTGGGTTTGCCCCATTTGGTAGCCAAGTACCCACACACATTTGCTTACCCCCTGCTCCTGCCCAAGGGATGGGGGAGAAAGTGGGAAGAACAAGAGGCTGAAAACTTGGGGGTCAAAATTAAGACAGGGAAATCACCCAACAGTTACTCTCATGGGCAAAACAGACCTGGAGAACTTAAATTCATTTACTGATAGTCAACATAAATATTTAATTATTGACTCGGGTATTGGGAAACAAAGAAAAACATTTAAGCATCTAAGGAAAGTACACTTCCTCCTTCTTTTTCAGGCTGAAATTCACTCCACACATTTCATTCACCTTCCTGTTCACACTGCAGGTAACACCCAATGAGATGAAGGGCAATGCAGAAGGTTGGGGTGAGCGTGTAGTGGTTTCTCTCTACCTGTCTTTGTTTCTCACTCCTTTCTAGAGTTGCTCCTTCACTCTTACTTGTTTCTTCTATTCTAACATAGGCTTATCCATGCACTACAGTCCTTTCATAGTGTGTATCCTCCAATATTGGTCCTCCAAGGACCTCAGTTGCTTTGGGACTGTACATGCTTTGCCATAGAGCACCTCCTCCTCTGACCTTGGTGTTCCCTCTCTCATTCGCCCTCCTTAAATACATTTTCCCTGAAGTGCCACCAGCTTGGCTACTGGTCTCAATGGCGCCCTGCAGTGGGTCCCATGAAGACCCATATGGAACCAACTGATTGGCACAAGGCAACTCCAGTCTCACAGAGGCCACCCTGCAGCCCTACCACTAACACCCCATTGTTGACACCCACTGCACGCACTACAACAGGGTGTGAGGTGACCTCAAAGGTGTAGGAGACTTCTCATTTACATAAGTGCTTTCATCATAGACACTAAATGCTTGAGTATGGCCAAATGGCATTTAATATTTTTTGATTTAGAGTACGTATAAAATGTTTTTGTGGGATACATTTTTACACAGTACGATTTAAAAATAAATAATATACAATTCTGAGAGCAAAATACTTTTAGAAGTTTATTGTAGTGTGAAGAACAGTTTCTCATGCCTGAACAAAAAATAACAAAATAGAAATTAATCAGTTTTTGGAGGAGGGAGAATATTTGTCATAGAAGAAAGTGACACGCTGATTTATCTGGTGTTTTTTCCCTATGCAAAATATAAGTGACATGCAGTATAAGTTTAATGACAAATTTTTCTGGAAATCAAGAAAGTTCCCACCTGGAGGGCCATTGTCCAGTAGACGAAGCCCTGCAAAAATAAATAGTTTCTCTGGAGGCTCAGAAAGTAACATGGAAACACTGAATCATTTTGGCTTTTATTTGTTCTATTCAACTGCTTAATTATAAATTATTCAGTTCCTTAGTCCAAATACAATTTGGGTAGCTCAACTACTGTGTTAGCCCTTTGCAGATTTCCCAAGACCAGTGGGGGAGCTGAAGAGACTGAAAAGACTGAATCTTTGTGTATTTCTATACACTTCCTGAGCCTAAGCCTTTTCTCATCCATACAAATAAGTAGGAAAAAATCAGGCCCTCTCTGATAAGAGGGTGCTACCATTAGAAATCATGAACTTTTTTATTCACCAGAAATGAAAAAGCCTCATTGATCATTAGTCTAGCTCCACTATTTAACACTTAACTTTGTGTATTATATACTTTAAACTGCTGGGGAAGTCTGATCTTGATTTGGACACACTAAACCATAATCACGTTAAATCTTTCAATTAGTTTACATTTAAGGCTAACAGAAATACGCTGATTCAAATTCTAATTAAATAAATTAAACTACATCAACTATTTCAAGAAGATGATATTAAAATTTTATCACAGGTGACTGGAAGAAATCTTCAGTCATACATGTACTTTCTAAATACATGCTCAAGTTATTATCAGCATTTAGCTAAAAAACAAATGTTTGAAATAAATGAGGAAGAAAGGAAGGAGCTGTATGTTTTGAAATGTATAAATTGGAATAAAATAGAAATATAATTATATGTAGAAATGTAATTATACAGAAGAGATGAAATCACAGCTGATGCCAATTTTTACCGAATGTTATATAGAGCAGATACATGGGCTTGACATTCTAATTGGAGGAAACTGAATCAGGTTTTGTAAACAACAAAGAATTTACTCTTTAAAGCAAATTTGGGCCCTGTTACCCCCCCCCATTCTGATGTATAATACTTTTGTTTTACCTAGAACATCAAAATTACACATATTTAATCTTTATGTTTGTCAGTTTCTGCCAGTAATTGTCATACTCTAGAGTAAGATAAAATTAAAACAGATGCTCATTGGTTAGAAGTCTGCACAGGTCTATTGTTAAATTTGTTCTGAAGTCAGAAAATTTTATAAATCTGTATTAACTGAGGATTTTTCCAGTAATTTTTAAATAGGATTTAATATTATCTACTGCACCCCTAATTTGTCAGTAAATGGTAAATACTATACCAACATTTAGATTTCACTAGTGGAATGGTGAAAAAGGAAAATATGTATCTACAAGATAAAACAAAACTAACAGGTCTAGACAGTCAAGAAATAGAAGTTTGAAAGGAAGTTTGGGAAAGACTATGGCTTTTTTTCCCCCGAGATAAGTATTTAAATCCCAAGAGAACAAAAAGGTAAGAGTATGCAGAGGGAATTGATCAAGCTATTTTAAACTAGATCCATTGAGAAGACCAGAGGATGGAGAGCAGGAGAATGGAAATAGATCAAGCAAAAAAAAAAAAATGTTGAGCTTGGGAGAAGCATGCAGATTTATGGAGACAGTTCAGTTTATTAGGGTCACTTTCTTTTTCATTGCTTCAGACGCAATTGATTTTAGAAGTTTCATACGTTATCTTATCTCTACAAACTTGGTAGACAAACTTGGTGGAGCTTCTGTTCTGCTCTACGGTGTGTACCTGTAATTCTTTCCAAGACACAAGATGAATGTCTAGCTTAACTGGCAACTGCAAAAGTTTTTTTTTATGTATTACTATCATTCCTGCCTTATTTCACTCTGTTATGACCAGATGCTCACATATATTTAGAGGGTTACTTAACACACGGAGTTCTGAGACAACTTTGAGGTAGAGCAAAGCAAGCAAAGGGAGGTGACAGTCATAAATCAGAACTGCCTCAGTCTGAAAACTATATATATATAGATATATATAGATATAGATATATATACGAAACAAGGACTCCTTCAAAATTGCGATAAATTAGTTATCTGTAAGTTTAGTTTCTTGATAATAAGTAAGCTCTCACTCTAACAATGAAATCAAGCCTGATCTCTCTTCTGACTAGTTTGAATCTCTCCGATGGGGAAGACCCACATCCTTGCTGCCTGACATTTCACCTTACAGAAGGGAAGGCACATAGCAAATACAGTACTCTGAATCCTGTATCTTCACAGTCTTTCCTAAACCTTCAGCACTGAATGCATTTCTATTGAGAAAGAACATTTGGCAGAAACCGCTCCTTGAATATTGTGTTCAGTTCTGGGCCTCTCACCACAAGAAGGATGTTGAGGCTCTGGAGAGAGTCCAGAGAAGAGCAACAAAGCTGGTGAAGGGGCTGGAGAACAGGCCTTATGAGGAACGGCTGAGAGAGCTGGGGTTGTTTAGCCTGGAGNGTGGGTCTTTTCCAATCTGGTTATTCTATGACTCTATGATTCTATATCATTGTACTATCTCTGTCTGCTCTGTCAAGTCCTCAATCATTCCACCATTTTGGAGGGGAAACAGACTTAAGTTTGTCCCATGGTACAAAGGAAGATAAAAGTCTTCTCCTAAAGCATTATTTAGCATGTGGTGCAGGAATTATTACTTTATCTTTTAGTTGATAAGAATGTTTACAATATCTGGTTCAAGAAGTAATATAAAATAAGGCATAAAAAAAAAACCAATTACGGTTTTAGCCTATAGCTTCTATGTTCCTTAAAACATTTACTATATTTTTGGGGGTATGTATACAAAAAGAAGAATAACTGGGATTTCTAAAACAAGTCATTATTCACATAGGAATAAAAGAAATAGTAAAGAAGACAAAAAAGTTATCTGTATAAAATTGGACTGGGAGAGCTGCCATAATGGAAGCATTTTCTGATGGTGTCACAGAATGACTTTATAAATCAGATGAGTTATGAGAGTGTCTTAAAATGCCCTTTCCATTTTTCTTTATGCACAATAGCCAAATCTTTCCCGCTACCATGGGGCAGAACATGGTAATTTCTGTGGACTATATGAATTTTCACCAGAGCTATTCCAAGCACCCAGGTAAATCACGTCTGGTATTATTTCTGCTTTCCATGTGCAGATTTCTGCTTTCACTATGTGGTTTCCTAGAATTCCACATCATAGAATCATAGAATCATCAGGTTGGAAGAGACCCACCAGGTCATTGAGTCCAACCATTCCCACCAATCTCTAAATCATACCCCTCAGTACCTCATCCACCCTCACCTTAAACACCTCCAGGGAAGGCAAGTCAAAAGGGACCTTAAACTTCATCTAGTTCCACCCCCCTGCCATGGGCAGGGTCATCCCACCAGACCAGGCTGCCCAATATCCCATCCAACCTGGCCTTGAACGCCTCCAGGGATGGGGCAGCCACAGCTTCCCTGGGCAACCTGTGCCAGGGCCTCACCACCCTCATGATGAAGAAATTCCTCCTTATGTCTAGTCTAAATCTACCCCTCTCCAGTTTACACCCAGCACCCCTCACCCTGTCACCACAAGCTTTTGTAAACAGTCCCTCCCCAGCTTTCTTGCAGCCCCTTCACGTGCTGGAGGGTCGCTATAAGGTCTCCTCTGAGCTTTCTCCTCTCCAGGCTGAACAACCCCAACTCTTCTCAGCCCGTTCTCGTATGGGAGGTGCTCCAGCACCACATCCTACACTACAGTTCACCGCGATTCGATTAAAGGCGGCGTTCCACGGGTGTGATACACTACAAGCTCCTTCTCGCTCCGAGCTGACGCCGGTTGCCCGCAGCGCCGGCGACGCCCCGGGAGCGCTTCCACCGAGCTCCCCGGGTCCCCAGGGACGCCCCCGGCCCCGCGGCGCCACCTGTGCGCGCGCTCCCCCGTGTCCGGGCGGGGGTGGCGGGAGGCGCCGCAGCCGCCGAGGCGGAGCCCCGAGCCGCCGCGCCCCGCTCTGGCCCCGGCCCCTCGCCGCCCGGCATGAACGCGAGGAGGGTGCAGAGCATCTCGGCGCGGCTGGAGGAGGCCGGCCCCACCGGCGGTAGGACGCGGGGTCCTCCCTCGCCGCTCGGCGCGGGGACGCGGGACGAGGGGGGGGGGCGGTTCGCGAGTGCCCGGTGCCGGGGGCTCTCGGGCTGAGAAACGTCCGAGGCTTCGTGGAGCCCCCCGTAAGGTGCCTGCAGTGACCCAACCGGTACTTTTGCCTTAGCTGAAATGAGCCGGGGCTCGGTGTGAACCTCCCGAGGGCATCCCGTCCGGTTGCTGGCTATGGGGAGGCTGTTTGCTTCGGTCCCGCTTATACCTCTTGCTTTGATCTCCTTTTTTACCTTCCTGGTGCCCGGGTAACAACTGTTTGATGGAGACCAGCTGCTTCTGGTAAACCAGAGGCTACCTGGTGTGTTGCTTTTCTCTGCCTTGCGATTTGCGGTTGCAAATTCACCTGAGAAAAGTTACGAAATAACTTGCCTTTTAGGGAGGAGAAAAGCATGCTTTGCTGTCCTCCTCTGTGACTCCTGGAGTGTTATTTTTCCCGGCATGTGTAGCAAACGGAGCTATTTAGAAATGAAGCTGCTTGGGTGCAGTCTGTGTGACGTTATTTATGAGGAAGGTGCCTGGTTCAAGGTAAGATGGTTAAGCAGAGGGTTGTTAGTTAATTAAAAACTTGGCAAAATAGCCAGTCAAGAAGAGGGGAAAGTTGTTTTCTAGGAAAGGATGGAAAGCTGTGTTTCCAACTGCGTTGCTAGATTTCTCACAACCTGTGTGATGCCAGTGTAGACTAACAGCCCTGCCATAAAGTTGCTTGAAAGATGCAGTGGAGTCGCATCCTTTGCTTGATTTCTGACACTTCAGAATAGTCTTTTTTGCTTGCTAGAAGAGGCTCACAGCCATGTGTCCTCTGTTGGATTTCACTTGTTTTTTTTCTTTTTTCTTTATGTCCAAGCTTTTCTTAGGTGTTAGGGCTTGTAGCCCTTCAGATAGGATACTTGTTCATTTGCTCTGGGGATAGGGACCTTTTGTAATTGAATATGCAGTTAGTTTTAGGCTATCTGTTCAATTGCTTAACCCATCTTTGCATTTCTTCAAAGCTTCAGAAAAAAAATACATTCTTAAAGTCATTATGGTTACCCAGTAAGGGACTTGGCTACCAAAGTGTAATACTTCTCACTGCTTTCAGATCCTAGCCCTCAAGCTATAATAAAGGCTTTTCCCTCCACATAGCACTGCCAGCCTTGCAGCTCCAGTCTGTTACAGATCTGAAAGTCAGCCTGTTTATCCATAATACGTATATCATTGGTGACAAACACTAGGTACACCTGTGCAACCACCATGCAGAACTATTTGGGCTAAACAAAACTAAGGTCATGATTTAGACACAGTGTATTTGCACAGCTGCTATTGAGGAATAATTTGGTTTATGGACCATTACTATAGATGTTGAAGCATAAAAAGAGTTTTCGGCTTAACACTTCATCTTATAGGTATAGTTAGCAGTAATGGGAAGGTGTCTATACAAAAACTGAGAAAAAGCAATATGAATCTATGTCATTCAAATGATACTTTTACAGGAAATGTTCTCATTTGAACTATATATTAGGTATGTGTTCCATTTTGTTTCTCTTGATATGCATGCATTCTAGCTCTTAGAAATGAATGATGGCTTTAATTCACCTTAAGCTTGTAATGGTAGTGAGATACACTTTGACTGTCTCAGAATAAAAAACAAACTCTAACTGAAAAATGAGTTACTCTGGGGAAAAAAACATCTCCCAAAAATATGTTCTTATGCCAGAAATGGAAAATGACAGTGCTAAAAGAAAATACCTCCTTCATTTTGGAGAATGGTATATTTTACAGCTCCACTCAACTTACATGTCACCACTGACTTGATTAGTTTTCAAGCAGGCATCTAGCTTCACTGCTTTGGGCTTCCTCTTTATATGAGAGAGCACATGTATGCTCATCTTCCCAAAATTTTGGCTCTCTTTCATCTAAACTTCCCTTTTTGCCCTTTTCTTCCCTAGCTGTTTTTCTCCAGACTCCCAAGCTCATTTTCATTTTCAGTACCAACAGCATTTCTGCTTGTTGGTTACCTTGTGAGAAAGCATTTGGCAGATTTGTTCTAAGTATTTCTTTTCAAATACGAACAACATTACTTATGTTTAAAGGGTGATACCTGCTGTAGAGTTGTTACAGGGATTTGGTGGGAGTGCATGAAAATCAGAAAAAGAGATGAGCACAAGTGCACCTATTTCTCCACTCAGTTCTTTTAAGTGATATAAAGCTCCAGAATTATAGTAGCAGATTAAATTATGAAAATTATTAATGACAAAGGAATCATTTTGTACCTTTTAATGAGTAGTGGCCCTTCAGTTGCTCATCCCCTTACATTTTCTGTAAAACAACTTGCAGGACATCTTTTACATTCAAGGTAGCGTCAGTTGGAGCAGTATTGAAGACTTGTTGAAGTAACAAAATACTTCCTCTCCTACATATTCAGCCATTGTAAGGATGAACTGTTTCGTCCGTCTGCACCATGAAACAATCTTTATCAAGGTCTCATCTAAGAGGAAGCTGCGTTTGTGCTAGTAAAATCTAAAACTCATCTGCTACTAACTAAAGGCATGAAGGGTCTTCGCAAAACCAGAAGAGCAGAAGGAGATTATCAGAAAAAGTTTATGTGGGTAAGAATGAGTTTAACTGCAACTGTGGGTTCAATGTGTACGAGAAACTTAAGCCATTCAGAATACTAATATTAATAAGACATGATAACAGCAACTGGTTGCTTTGGGGTATCATGAATTAGGGATGAAGATTATGCTGACCAGTATACCCTTCCTTATTCAAACAATGGAAATCTGTAAAAAAGACCATGGAGTCATTTATGACATGTATTGAAGACTTTTTATGACTAGGCAGAGCAATCGCAAATTCTGTATGTCAGGAAAGAGGCTGTAATTTCTGCATTATTTGCAGAAGATTGTCAAAATAGTAATATTAAAAAGTGTTTGTCTAACTTTTATTTTACTTAGCGTTTGATATTCTGTGCCATACCTCTGAGAAATCCTTGTGCAATAGTGTTCACTTTTGCTTTTAATGAACGGCTTGCTCTTGTTGCTTGAGACATTCTTAGAAGACAAAGGAAGGTGTGCTAGGACAAGAAACTGTGTACAGGAAAAGCTAAAAATAGGAGTTTAGGAAAAGGGATGGTGAGAAAAAAGGCAGAAGTGAGGGAAAATTGCACTGGAAAACAACTGCAGGAAAAAAGATGAGGAGAAGGGAGAAGGAGAATGAGGAAGAAGCTTCTTGTACGCCTTGAGATACAACTGATGTTAGACAAAATTATGTCCCATCGAGGGATACTGGAGTAGGGAGGTATGCATTGCATTAGTTCCCTCGTAACCCAGTGGGATTTATCTGACACAATGAAAAGCAGTCAGTGACTCCCTTTGGTGACTTCCACCACTACTTGTATCAGAGCAAAAGCTTTTATTTGTCTAGGACCTCCATCCATAGGACATGCCGTCAGTCAGGAGTCAGTAGCCCTTTTTTCTGCTAGTGATCTGTTGTCTTTAAACACTCTTCATGTCCTCTTAGATATGAGGGACCTTCTGGCCATATTATCATGTGTACCTGATCCTCTGTCTCTGCCTGAGCCTGTGTTCTGGAACATAGACGTGTTCTCGTAGGAGCCACAGTCAGATAGAAATGGTGCTTCCAAATGCCACACATTTCTGTGAAAGTTGCAAACACACAAGGGAAGGAATAAATTCAATGGACTTGTGATCTAATTGAACAGGTATCTTTATAATCCACATGCAAATAGATGCAAATATTTTAAGCTTAAAATATACAGTCTGCTTCCATAAGATGCAGGAAACAACTGATGCTTTGGGAGAATTTTATACTCTGTATAAAATTTCTTCTCTGCCTCAATGTCCAATTCCTGTATTTGTTGAGCACATGAAGCAGTAATTATGCAAAATTCTGGTATAGAGAATCATATTTGATATGAATGCTGAAAATACCTTGGCTCCCCACCAATATCAATTTCATACATTTTGCACAAGAAAGCAGCTTTCTTTTTCATTACTCTGTGTTTTGAATTTACTACCAGTGCTCAGAGAGTTGATACAAATAAACAAATGCCTGGACAAGTTTCAGGTATATTGGGCTTAGAGAACTGACTCTTTCCAGGTGTTTTTAGACTTGATGCAGTACGCAGAGGCAGATATGGTATCTAGCAGTTAAGGTAGTCATAAGAGAGGTAGCTAGCATGTGTCGTGGAAAGCTTTTATGGTATATCGGATAAGCACTTAGGACTCATGTTTTGGATTGAAGCTGCTTATTTGATCTGTCCAACATTCAGCTGTAATCTATCCCATCTCAGCCACTCAGTTTGCCATTGTGATTTATTCGGAATCTTTGGAACTTGAAAAAGCCAGTAGCTAAAAATACACCACCACCTGATTGCTTCACTATTTCATAGATATGTGCATTCCTGCCCAGATGTCCTACTATCCTTCTTCATGCAATTATACTTACTCTGTTTTTCTTGCACCTACTGAAATAGAGCGTACTAGAAATCTTGCTTGCCACATGAACACTGGCCATTTATTGTTTCCTATTAGCAGAGGCCATTACTCCCATTTGAGATGAGAGAGAAAATGTTGGCAAAAGGTTGTGGGCTGGGCTGGGAGCCAAATCAGATTTTCAGTAGTGGTAGTCTGTACAATCTGAATGAAGTAAGAGACTCTAATTTATTAGCACACATTATTAATTAAAGGCTTGGACTTATTCTGGGGCACAAGGAGTGCAGATTAAAAAGTCCTTCTTTGGAGCATAGGGTGGCAGCACGAGAGGGAGATAGTTAATAGTGAGGTTAAAGGGATAGCTTGGACATTATGTCTCCATAATGTTTGGCCTGAAATACTGTGTGTGGTTGTGTCAAAAGTAAGTGGACAAAAGGTTGATATTTGTGTTAGTTTTTGGTTGTGGTCCCTTCAGAATTCCCTTTTCTCTGGCAAGATTTTTGCTTGCTGTTGCTTTGGTGGCTAGGCAGTATTAGGTCATATTTCCCATGAGTTCACTAAATGGAACATGGAAGTGAAAATATATGGAATGTATCTTTTTTTTTGAGTCTGTGGACCTATGGAAAGCATGTAATTCAATTATTTTGTGATGTTCTTAATTGTTATTTTTGTAATTGTATTACAGGAGTCTTAGGGTCATATAGATCATGTTTGGGGTTTTTTTTTTAATTCCCTTTCTGTTTTCCATTCTCACACTCTATAAGACATAGTTTTTTGTGTTATCGCCTTCATGCATGCAGCAGCAGCAGAAGAGATTGGGCTCTAGACTTGCTGATATGAATTTGTGAGATCTGTGAACAACTATAAACTGGCAGCATTTTAAAATATGTTGTTGGGTTGAAAGTATATTGAATCCATTCACCTCTAAGAATAAACTCAAACACAGAATAAAAGCTGTAGATCTGAACACATACATACATATTTCTGGCAGGCTAGCAGAGACTTGATATTGTATTAAAAGGAGGTTTCAGTCAGAGATCTGAAAATTAATATAGTATTGCTTTTCTACATTCTTTTCCATGTATACAGAAATTTCTTTGCAGCTTCAGTTTATAATTGTGATCTCTAGTTATATGTCTATAATTAATGCAGCAGCAACTCATACAGCGATGTGGAATCTTCTCTGTCCACTGGAGAAACAAACTACAGGTGGGAGGACTGTTAATAGGGAATATTCAACTATAAATATTTTGCTCTGTTAAAAACAATGATTCGTGTGTAATTGTTTGGATTTGGTTATAGAAGAGAATTTCTTTATTTGTAGGCCAACTATTTCCACCAAATAGATTAAACCCAGAAGCTTCCCTGAGTGCACTGAAGTGTCTGGCACTGTACAGCACCTTATATCAGTATGCTACAAAATGACCAAGCAATGACAGCACAGAATGGTTATACAAAATTAAAGGCTTCGAATGTCCTAAGACGTAGACTGCAAGGTGGTTGCTCTACTTCATGCAATCAGTTATGAAAGGGTTTGCTGTTTCAGGGATAGGAAAAAAGGACCAGTTTTGCTGATACATTGTATTGTTCTCACAATTTTCAGTCATATTACCTGTTTTTGGAAATCACTATCGTCATTAAGCTTTAGCATAACAAATCTTTTTCTTATATGAGTAAAAGTTTACTTTTGTTAACAATCCAGAAGAAATATTCAGGATCTATTAGAAAGGTAAGCAGAGCTATGAAACACGATAATGGGTCTGATTCTTCATAGTCAGAAATTCATTTGCCTATCATGGCTATTTCTGCAAACCCTTTGATGCCTATAGGAATAATTGTAATGATTGAGGATTTTTGCCCTAATTGTGAAAATCAGGAGAACACATTTGGGACGGAAACAGTTGAGGTTTATGATTCCACATAAAGGAAGGCAAACACTATGCATAATTAAAAGTTTTATAGCTCTGCTATATCTTGAAAAAAAGTCAAACAACCAAAACCTTTCATTGAACTAATCATCTATATGGTTTACAGTAAAATGAACATTGCATCTAGTCTCTCTCTCTTCAGACTCTTAATATCTTCATGACACAATAAATGGGGGGCTTGCCTAATTTGTGTCACCTAGCGGATGTTGCCAAAGGTTCACCTGCTGACTGGGCATTGCAATAATCTATTCTGGCTGGTTTTCCATGCTGTGTAAAGGACTGCAGAGAGAAATGCTGAAGTTAGTCATGCTAGCACTTTGCTAGCTGAAGACTTCTTAGGTCAAATAGCTAACAAGCTTTTTTTGGTAAGAAATTTCACTGTCTACACTATCACAGAAATATTTCTGGTAATATGTACCACTTTATTTCCAAATCCCTGAGCAGTTTTATTAAGTAGAGGACAAACAATATGATTCAGATGAAATCATTGAGTCACTGCAGACATGGAGTCTACAATATTGACAGATATCCCTGTTTGTGTATCAAAATCAATAATATTGATTTTTTTAAAATGTATTTGTTTTGTTGATTGTTCTCCAAAACAGTCTTCATTTACTTAAGAGTTATGTATGTTCTGTTCTTTGATAGTATTATCACAAGCATCATTAGAGTGTGGTTTAATTGGTGTTGAAGAACACGTAGAAAAATTTTCTAAATGTACATAATTAACAATTTTAAAATTAAATGTAGTTATTTGACTTGGAGGTTTTAATGACATTACAACACATGTTATAATAAAGGAATACTGAAAGAACATTGTACCAAACAAAAAATATAGTATTATGAAAAGATCTGTCCTAAGGGTAGAATACCCTAAATGCATGCAGTAAGTTAGAATGGAGAAAAAGAAGAGGTTTATTTTTTTAAAAAAAATTTTAACATACTTACCTGTTGCAATTTGAAATGATGGTCTTCTGAAAATCACACTCTATGTAACATCTGCCAGAGGCAGGCATTATTGCAACTGAACAGGGAGACTTGGGATTTTATAGTATGTAGAGGTGACTGTGTACATGCTAAGTACCATCAATTAACAATTCCTGATCACATTTTCAAAGTGAAACAGTACCACAGTAATGCTTTTTTTGCATGAATGTTACTGCTCGTAGTTTCAAAGAACACACTAGAAATGCAGACTTTTTTTTTGAGACAGTTTGTTTCAGACCATGTCAAAGTGTGTTGTCCCAACCACTCTAGGGTATTTTGCAGGAGCAAGTGCCCCCTCCCCTTCCAGGCACTGAGATGGGGTAGGGAAAGCCCCTAAACACACACGCAGTTAGCAGCAGTGCTGGCCGTGCTGGGTATGTGCCTGTGGTTTCCCACTGTGGATGGATATTGGGAGAAAGGAAACTAGGCAGTGGGATTGCAGCCCCTGACTGAGCAGTTAAAGGAAAATAGGGGAAGATGATCAAGAAATGCCTTCTTGTGTGTGGCATCAGTGGTATCTGAGCACACAGACTCTGGGATCTGCCGTGCTGTTATATTTAGCTGGAGATAAATAAATCCTGTTTATCTTAAAATAAGTAAGGGTAAAGTCCTTAAAGAGTACTCTTTTGAAACAATATAAAATATGTATATCAAGCACATCCAGCCACAGAGTCAGGTTTTGCTTGATTGTGTGCCCGTAACAATATGATAGCTGTTTCCTCTGATCACCATAGTTCTTGAGTTTTGACAATGTAGCTGGTTTTAACTGTATGATGCCTAGATGTCCTTAATCATTCTGACTATTGACTTATATTCCACTGCTCAGTAAGTTAATGGTACCCTATGTATGTAATGATTCACTCCTCCTATTCTATGTATCCTTTTCTACTTAGATTTATGGGCATCTGAGGTTATTTGTTTTGTTCTGAGATGCTAGGTTATAAAAAGAATCACTTGTTGTAATGCTGTCTATAGAGGAAGATACATCTAGGCAGGTCCTCTGGAGTATTGTGTGCTGGCAGCATCCACCTGTTGGTAACTGAAACAAGTGCACGATAAAGTTCATTGTTATTTGTAAGAAGATGCTGTAGTTGAACACACAAACACAAAAACTGTTAGGTGCTGCCCTGATTTCTGCATGCCCAGGGTCTACAGAATTGGGAAAATGAGAGAACTACTACTGTGGCTAGGACCAATGAACCCACTTTGTTTGCTTCAAAGCCAGTGCTTTCAGTCGATCTCTGTAGGAATACTTCTTTGTTATTGAGCCTGGAAAACAGGAGAAGAGAAAAGAGGTCAAATAGCAAGATTTGGTTTGGTTTTTGGTTTGGTGTTTTTTTTTTTTTTTGAGATTTAAACCTCAAACTCTTTCAAGCAATGGCTCCCCACTACTTGCCACTTGGAAGGTGCACATGAACCCCCTCAGCTAAACAAACACTTTCTCACCTTCTTGCATAATATTTACCTCTGAATGATGATATTTTTGTTTATGCGCTTGTTTCTGGGCTGGTTGATTGTCATTCAAAGGAAAGGAGAGTATGTGGTGCCTCCAGTGGAATTGTTGGGTCTGTAATGTATGTTTATAAACAAAACAAAATTCCAATTTTGGAGAGGAAATAGTATGTTGAGGTTAAGGTGAGGAGGGAACAGATGTAACTGAGGGTATAAAGTGTTGTAGCTCTTTACATGGCACACTGTCAAGTTTTCCTGTAGTACTTCAAATCTTTAATAAACGTATGAGCTACCAGGATTTAAAATTATACAGATATATACTTTGCTTAGTTATTTAGCTTGCAAGTTTGTTCAGCATTTAGACATTATTTAGACTCATAAAATATTTGTTTCAGTTGCGCCTTTTGCTTTCATTCAGCTAATTTTCTGATTCTAATATAGGATAACAATTCTGTATTTCAATATAGACTTATATAGATCACTTCTTTATTAAAGTATTTGAGTCACCCCAGACTTCAAGTTACAGTGCTGTTTGTGTAGATGGTATATCATCCATTTTGCCAGAGTAGTGTTAGAAGAAATATGTGCGTTCAATAGTAAACATACCATTAATTAGATAAACTGATACATGTTTCTTGTTGCAGTAACACTAAACCAATGGTTTGTGTTCCCAGAAGAGTGTGTATTGATTAAACACACCTTGCACTGAAACAATTAATATAGATCTTCTTGATCCATAAGTGGATGTCTCATTATGATTAAAAGGCCTGATCTTGCAACAGTTGCAATACAGTGTGGTGTTTATAACTGAGAATCATCCTTTTACACTTAAGAAATATACTTGGTCGTAAGTGTTTGAAGAGTTGTCATTAGTCCTGTAGATTCTGAAGCCTCTTGCAGAGAAGGGAAGAAATAAAGCTTTTCTCTCTTCCTGCATGTTCTGTAATCTCATAGAACGAAAATATAGACTGTGGCTTTAGAGGGTAGCCAACTACATTGACAATACACCTTGTAATGCTAATATAATCTGAAAGAATATCAGAAACAAAACGAGATATCAAAAGAGTCTGTTTCCTTGCCCAGAATACTGGACAGTATTTTCACTCCAAACAACCAAAATGGAACTTTTAAAAGAGTCAGTTAACTATTTGCTTTCTGGAAAGCAAAACTTCTTCAAGGAATGCTGAGTTTTTTGTTTAATATCATCATTTGAGAAACTTGTATTTTAAGGAAAAAAACCCAGCACCACTGACAAAGTTATGGATCTTCTGGCTGAGGATAAAATAGCTGTACTCAGTCATGTTTCTGGGTTTATACTTGTGTCTGAATACTAGATAGACAGTGACTAACCAGGCTGATTATATGCAACCTACTGAGGGCAGAAGGCTTATGCAAAATCCAGCTCAAAATTTCTGTTACATTGGACTTAATTTGTACTTTTCAGATAAAAGCTATTAAAAACATGATATCACAGAGAAATAGTTTGGAAGAGAAGTTGAGAATTCTTATTATTTATCCTTATGGTCCAAGGCAGGGTCAAATATTTATATGTTAGTTCAGACAGCTTTTGTCTAATGTCCTTAAAATCCGCCAGTACTGGGTGGTTCGTAACATCATTATGTAATCTACTCCACAATGTATCTTTCATGGTACAAACTTTTTCCTAGTCCTAAAGTAAATCTTCTTACATTTAAAGCCTGGTACACAAAATGGATGAAATACATAGCCAAGATTTTACAGTACTGAATAGGACAAAAATATTATTTGGTATGTCTTAAAGACTTGTCTTTTTTATGCTTTCAAGGGAACTGCTTCCCCTTCTGCCTCAGCCTTCCACCTGTCTTAGGCCTATGATTTTACATGTTTAGCAGTGTCAAACTCCCCAGATACACGTGTTACCTAAATAGATTTTCTCCATTCCATTTCTGCAAAATACATTATTTCTCTGGAACTCTGCTTGATGTCTTTTACTTTACAAATTATAACTGGTCTTTGAGTGTTGTTTTTAATCTTAAAACTTTCAAACCTTACTGATTACAGAGCTTGAAATTGGAAAAATAAAAGTAGAATACAAATTTCATTTTTGCTCCAGGAGTTTCTACCTTGCACAAAAGAGAGATTCCAGCTTGCCCCTGTAGGTGGTAATTTTTCCCATCCTGTAAGAGCACTGTAGAGGTTATTGCTTCTACAGAGTGAAAGCAGTAGCTCCCAGTCTCTTTTGGGTTTGAGGAGCAATCACTGTAGAGTAAGTTGCATACTTGCAGTGCAGCAAATTTTTTACCTTTGTATTAATCAAGTCTCAAGAATTTGCAGTGGTGTAGGAGTCATCAACTTTCCCTTATTTCTACTGAGAAGCTTGATGAAAGACTGTAGGGATCCTCAGGGGCCTCCATAACTTGTCTTATTTATGATTTGAACAGATATTCCAAATAAATAAAACAGATAAGTACAGCTTCAACTTGCACAGTTTTCCAGCTGTTGAATTTGGATCTTCAGAAAGGAAACTTTGTCACTGACCTTTTTATGAACTGTATCTTTTCTAAGGATATTTTAGCTCTTAAATATTTGATGCATAGTGTGAACGTCTTAATTCTCTCTTCCATAAATAAAAACTGAAGACAGTTACTTTAAACAATTTTTTAACATGAAAAGTCAGTGTCACAGGCAACAGCAAAGCTTTTGAAGTTTCAAACACTTCTTATTCAGATTATTTTTATCAGTGGTGTACCATCTCGCGCTTGAAAAGAAATGCCTCCGCTTTCTATGAGTGTCTTTACCAAATGTTATTATAATGATAAAGTAGAGTGTGCTCATTCCTCTCTCATTTTTCAAGGCTGATGTATCTAGGAGGCTTTAATCAAGAAAGATGTCATGTATTTTAACTTTTGGACCAACTTAAACCTTTCTAGTTGTAATTTCTGGTGTGCATCAAACATATTTAACTTTTGTCTAGTGCCTGAATTGAAACCACCATTAGCATGGCACTTGCATACAAATGACCATAGAGGATTTATTATCTATCTTTTCGAAATTCATTTTCATGGTTTGATAGTTTAGGATACGGTTCTTTAAACTTGTAGTTCCAAGAGAGTTCTGTGATAGCTTGTCTGTAGATGTTAATAAATTAATCTGTGTGTTTGAATTCAGTTGTGAGATGTGATAAAGCTGTTTTAACAATCCCAGGCCTAGGCTTTTATCAGGCAGTCCTCTGAGCTGGTGCTCTGGCATTATAGCATTCGACATTCCTTGTGTTGGCCTTGCTGGAGAAAAGCTATACTTGATTTTTATGTGTATACATAAAATAATTCTATTTTCTGTATACTTTAACAACTTCACAGTGTTTTAATTGACTGTTACTTTATTAATGTTTATCACAACTAGTATATTTCATACATTGTGTGTCATTGTCTTCACAGCATTTATCTTTCCTTTGAATATTATTTTAAATGTTTTACCGGTAAATCAGCCTAACATTGCCTGTTTCCTTCTTAATAGCTTTGTTGGACAGTTGACCTTAGCTGGAAATCACAGAATCACTAGATTGGAAAAGACATCCAGGATCACTGAGTTCAACCATTACTATCAAACGCTAAACCACGTCCCTGAGCACCTCATCCACCCATCTTTTAAACACCTCCAAGGGATAGCAACTCAACCACCTCCCTGGGCAGCCTGTTCCAGTGCCCAATGACCTTTCCATGAAATTTTTTTTCCTGATATCCAGCCTGAACCTCCACTGGTGCAGCTTGAGGCCATTCCCTCTTGTCCTGTCCCCTGACACTTGGGAGAGGAGGCCAGCTCCCTCCTCTCTCCAATCTCCTTTCAGGTAGCTGTAGAGAGCATTAAGGCCTCCCCTTAGCCTCCTCCAGGTTAAACAACCCCAGCTCTCTCAGCCGTTCCTCATAGGGCCTGTTCTCCAGCCCCTTCACCAGCTTTGTTGCTATTCTCTGGACTCTCTCCAGAGCCTCAACATCCTTCTTGTGGTGAGGGGCCCAGAACTGAACACAGGATTCAAGGAGCGGTCTCACCAGTGCCGAGTACAGAGGGAGAATAACCTCCCTGGACCTGCTGGCCATGCTGTTTCTGGTACAAGCCAAGATGCCATTGGCCTTTTTGGCCACCTGGGCACACTGCTGGCTCATGTTTAGTCAGCTGCCAACCAACACCCCCAGGTCCCTCTCCTCCAGGCAGCTCGCCAGCCAGTCTTCCCCTAGTCTGTAGCACTGCTTGGGTTTGTTGTGCCCCATGTACAAGACCCGGCATTTGGTCTTGTTAAACCTCATGCCATTGGACTCAGCCCAGCAGTCCAGCCTGTTCAGATCCCTTTGCAGAGCCTCCCTACCCACCAGCAGATCGACACTTCCACCCAGCTTAATGTCATCTGCAAACTTGCTTAGGGAGCACTCAATGCCTTCATCCAGATCATTGATGAAGACATTGAACAGGGCTGGACCTAGCACTGAGCCCTGGGGAACCCCACTTGTCACTGGCCTCCAGCTGGATTTAACACCATTTCCCACCCCTCTCTGGGCCTGGCCATCCAATTTCCAGTTTTGGAAACGATAACTCAGACTTGCAGTATGAAATAGGGCTGTTGAGTAATAATGAATAAGAATTTTTACAGGGTTTTACTCCAGACTAGCTCTCGTCTAGTTTAATTGACTGAATGCCTGCTAATAGTTGGAATGCATTAGGTGAGCTTCTGGAGCACATATCTAACAGAATCCAGTTTGTGCATTCTGAGTGCCTTCTGTGATATGAACCAAAACATGGTAATGGGGGACTATTAAGTGACTTCTGAAAGATGTTCCTGACCTGAATTGAAATACTAATATGTCCATGTCAGGCAGTACCATGGGAGTTTTTTGCATTCTCCAGGGGCCCAGAAATTGGGTGAGTTTGTCGAATTTACAGGTTTATCTCTTTTGCAGATTTCAAATCTGATCCTTCCTAGGGACCGTCATAATATCTTAGGGATGTTTGCTAAAGATTAGACCTATGTATTTTAGGATTTACTATATTAATAGCACTAAAATTGTGTCTTCTTAAAGCCGAATTCTCTGTCGTAGATGTTCTGAACATCTAATCACCCTTACCAAGCATCGGCATCATTGAGCAGAAGCTGTTCCTCACTATTTGATAGCTACTATTGCTTGCCTGATTGACAATTTGCATTTAATTCTCATTGTGTGTATTCAGGCTTGTTGTTTAGTTGTGACTGTGGAACATCACTTGTGCAGAATGTAGTACAGAACTGCCATCAGGTAAATGACTTCTTGAATATGAAAATGTACGGCTGTGTCAAAAATAAACATCACCATTTTAAAAAGTAGAATACCTGTGTGCTAGAATTTCAGTGCTGGACTTAGTCTGTGGTACAGCCAGTGATGCATTCTGTTACATGATGCAAACACATCCTCATAACTTTTTGTAATTGCTGTGTTTCAGGATGCAATTGCTCGTCTAGAGCGAATATACAAAGTTAATAAAAACGCAGAGAGGAAATTAAGTCAATAGTACTGCCAAGGGTATAAATCTGTGTGAAGGTTGGCTAATTTTGTAAATTACATTAGTTTGTTATGGCAGTAGAATTAGAACTTTTAAAATATCGTGCCAAAGCATAGCTCACTGAATATATAAAGAATGTTTCTAAGGACATTTTGAGTTTGATCACAGCAATTGGGTAGGGTTTTCCTTTCTAATATTACTCCTGCTTGCTATAGAAATAGCCACAAAGCCGAATTAAGTTAGTCTTTGCCATATTTTCAAGATAGAGAACTAAAATTAGCAATGTCTTTCTATGTTAAGGAATCATATGTATGTTCAGAATGAGTATACTTCTTCTGAACATTGCTAAATTGCTTCTAAATCCAATTAATTTAGAGATGATACAGCTACCAGATTTATTCTTAGCTTATATAAGCCCCATCTCAGCATGAAGTAAGTGCCAGCCTAAGATGGCAAACATTTTAAAATCTTGAACACGTGTAGACTTCATTCCATGTCTTCCATGATCAATTAACTTAAGAAAAGCCACACATGTTTGTTTTTCCCAGAATTGTATAAGTGGAAAGGTATTCCTTGATGGAAGCTAAAATGGATATGATTCATTTTGTGAAACTTGAAAGTGACTAGAAGTTTGTATGCAGCACTGGTGAGGCTACACCTGGAAGGAGCGTGGTGCTCCCCAGTACAAAGTAGACAAGGACATACTGGAGAGAGTCCTGTGCAGGTCCACAAAGATGTCTAAGGGACTGGAGAATCTCTTCTGTGAGGCAAGGCTGAGAGAGCTGGGACCGTTTGCCCTGGAGAAGAAAAGGCCCGGAGGGGATCTCATTAATGTAAATCAGTATCTGAAGGGAGACTGCTTGGATGGCAAAGCCAGGCTCTTTTCAGTGTTGCCCAGTGACAAGACCAGAGGCAACAGGCACAAACTGAAACACAAGTTGCTTCCTTCTGAACATCAGAAAACACTTTTTTAGTGTGAGGGTGACTGAGAACTGGCACAACTTGCTCAGGTAGGTTGTGGAGTCTCCATCTTTAGAGATAGGTGATTCTGTGATATTCCAAACCTAGAGTAGATGCATATGGTCCTGGGCAACCTACAGCAGGTGGCCCTGCTGACTGGAGAGAGTTGGACCAGATTAACCTCTGGAGTTCCCTCCCAATTCAACCATTTTGTGATGCTGTGACTGAAATGGACAACATTTTTTTTAAAGAACTGTTATACTACATTGTAAATAAATGTCAAAGATTATTTGGGGGTAGTGGCCAAAAAAAATAATTGCATTTTTTCATCTTTGTTTACATTTCTATGCATTGTTTTGTATTTAAAAGTTATTCCAGGGAATAACTTTTCTCACTGAGGAGAAAATTGGACAAACGTTATTAAGCAAGTGGCAGGGAAAACTATTGTTACATAATTGAAAGACTGGTTCTGCAGTGTAAGATACACAATGTAGCTAATATTGTTCACGGATTGGAAATAATGGTTTTAGGTTTTCACTGTTAAGTAATCCAGTTCCCAGAGTAAGGCATAGACACACCAAAAAGAACAGTTTTCTTTAATATGTGCTCAAAGATGTAGGCATACAAGCATCACATATTATTACCATGATCTATATGAAACTAATTTTGAGAATAAAGCCTTGAGTTCGTCTGTTAGGACTCTTGCTAGTTTTGTGCATAAAACACTTTTAGAATGGGTTCTATACTTTTTGCCTTTTCTCTAGAGCTGTTGATGTGTCTGTTTAACCTTGGTCTCCTGCTTTTGTAAAATGCCTTCAATGGCCTAGGTGAGCATCAGTAGCTAGAGATTTGAGCTATAGCGTGGAAATGTTATTTGCATGTATAGCATGCAAGAAAATGAAGTTATTTTTGTTTCCTGTTTCACTCTGTGTCTGTGGTACTCACTTGATGTTGTTATACATCTGTAGTATCTCTAAATGAACTGAGTAGGTCAGATGGGGTAAAATAAACATAACTGTTCATACTGGGTTTTACAAAAGTTTTCCCAGATTGGGAGTTCTGGAGCCCTCTCACATTTTTCATTTGAAGTGATTTTGAAAGTTTCTTCATATGTAATAGCCCGCAGCAATATAATCTAGGTATTACATAATGACACATTTAAGAAATGCAGTCAGAATAGATGCTGTAAGGTAATGTATTAACTTGCCTAGAGAAGATGTATCCAGTCAAGTCAATGAATTTTACAGTTACAAGTTGAACATGGGGAGCTGCACAAGTGAAGACAGGTCAATGTTAGGCTATTTTTTAAAGAAAAATACTTGATGACTGTATTATAATATAAGCCAGAACTACTACTCTAGATTTATACTAGTAGATTTTTCTCTTCATCTTTATTTGAAGGTATGGGAGATTTTCACCCAACCAGAAGTTCTGTCTCTCTCAGACCCTTATTTAATGCTAGGTGGGATACTGATAGTGTGATTATGGTTTTGTTCTTTTTTCTATGCCAATTAAAAAGGGCATCTTTAATTCTTAATTTTTTACTGAAAACTATTGTGTTAATAAAAACCACATTAAAAATGTTTTAGGCAAGAGAGTAAGCAGGTATGTTTGTACATAGGTGCAAACCTACCTTTGTACAGGTGTGTCTGTAACAAAGGCTTAAGTGGAGCATTTGGTCAAAGTATCTTTCCATGCTGAAAAACCATTCTGTTAGAACTTGTCAATACTATACCAGTTATTTTAGGAAAGAGGAAATACACATCCTGTCACTTAAATTGGCAGTTTGCTTATTAAAAAAACCCAACATATCAGGAAAATAGCTTCCCCCCAGGCCAAGTGGCCCCAGCTTGCTGGAACACACTGTATTTGTAACAGAGACCTCTGTGGTGCTGCTTGGTAAAATCCCAGAGAGTGGATGGCAAGGGATGAAGAAAGTGCTGAAAGGATTCTGCAGGGAGTAATACAATCGCCTGGGACAGGTGTCCAAACAGCGAAGTCATAACTGCGTAGAACAGTGTGCATGGAATTACAGAGACCCAAGCTGAGTATAGTTATTCCTGGAAAACCCCATTGACTGTCCTATCTCAAAGTGGAGATGCGGGCCTTTGGAAGTCCTTTGCTATTAACTTTATTTGAAGATACAGAGCCATCCACAGAAGAGGTAAGTTGTAAAATATGACTGGATTTATGCTTGAAAATAATCAGTATTTTTGATGAGGGGAGGGCCTTGACTGGCTCCTTCAAGATCCAAGACATGATCATCATTCCTGAAGATGGAAATCCTTTCTGTAGATTGCAAGAAAAAGTAAGTTTTGAAGAGTCTGGTTATATTAGTTTGCTTCCTTTTACCAAATAAATGCTGAAGCTGTTCAAGACCATGTTTTCTGCATTTATTAAATAAGATGACTGCTAACACCAGAAGTTAATCCCCAGTTTAGGGCAGTCTGGGGATACATGAAACCATAATTAAAGCTAGTGGTAAGCATTATGTGTGGGCATCACCTTTAGGAACTAAAAGTACTGAAATGCATTACAAAGCTCTGGAAGTAGTGAACTGACAGTAATTTTGAGCAGGGAGCTATTGAAATAATTTCTTGTTTCTTCAGTTTTGCAACCAAAATTAGCTTTTCAGGTTGGTACATAGTTTGTACTAAAAGTTGATAGCATCCTTTTTAATGTCTTATTTATTAAAATTGAAATTTTTTACTAATGAGCCAGTAATTACTTTAATGTGGATGATAACAGACTTGGATGCTATCCTGTGGTTAATTTGCAGCTCAGCTAGGAAAATACTCGGATAGCTAGTAATAGTGGAAGCACTTACATTTGAAATTGTTTTTACTGAAAAGCCACTTCTTGTGGTTTAATGTGATTATTTTATAATAGCTCTTCTATCTTTAAAGTACTATAAATGAATGCTTAAAGTACATATGATATTTTGAACTTCTGATACAAGAGATGACTTTCATGTCTTTTTTTTCACTTTCTGTATGTACACAAATATATGAAGCAACTAAGGTGATAAAGGGGCTGGAGAACAAGTCTTACGAGGAGTGGCTGAGAGAACTGGGGTTGTTTAAGGGGAATAGCCTCATGCTATGCTGGTGGAGGTTCAGACTAGATATCAGGAAGAAATTTTTCACAGAAAGCGTCATTGGGCGCTGGAACAGGCTGCCCAGGGAGGTGGTTGAGTCACCTTCCCCTGGAGGTGTTTAAGGGTGGATGAGGTGCTAAGGGGCATGGTTTAGTGTTGATAGGAATGGGTGGACTCGATGGTCGAAGAGGCCATTTCCAACCTGGTGGTTCCATTCCTACCTGCCACTAAACCATGTCCCTGAGCACCTCTTTTAAACTACTCCAGGGATGGTGACTCAACCACCTTCCTGGGCAACCATCTTCCTGATATGAATACACATTGTATCAGGTGTTACTAGATCTGTAATTAAAAGGAAAAATTGGGGGAGGGGAGATTTGAATGATTGAGAAGAAAAGATGCAAAGAAGTCTGCCTAGATTCCTGTCTTCACCGCTGCTTTTTGATCATAATTACTTTCTTATATGGTTACAATAACCTGATGTCTATATGACTTAGTCTTTAAAATATTGATCCAGAAGTTTATGTGCTGTACATGTAACTCTGTTTAATAAGAAAGGAGAAACCAGGTAGAAGGAGGATAGGTCTGATACTGCACAGTCTGTGTGTAATGGGGCATTTAAAATGGGTTGCCAGTTACCTGTCTGCCTGATTCACTCTTCTGCTGAATTAACGTAAGAACTTTTTTTAAGCTAGCAAAGTTTAGGGCACACTGCTCTGCAGCATGTTAGCTGGAATAATCCAGATGTGCTACTGTTCCAATCAAATTATACTTCCCCTTCAACAAAAACAATCATAAACTGATGATAGGTCCTTCCCTTACAAATCCTCTATTTGTAGAGCTCTTATGGATTCATGTAAGAGTTCTACACCCTTGGAGACTTGCAAACTTAAGATTTAGTAAAGCCAGATGCAATTCAACAGTCTGTAATGCGATAACTTAGGAATGATTGACTTACTTTCAGTGGCATTGTGGTGCTTAACTTCTCTCGATGATTAATCCCATATTTAGAGACAATTTTCTTCCTATTCTTAATGTTGGCAGTTTACTTAAACAGCAAAAAGAAAAATATCTGTAGGCAGAGTTAGGTAGAGTAGTATCCTGAATCCTTTGCTTCTCTCTGTGGAAATCTTAAAGTAAAATGACTCTCTTTTGCTGACATCAAATTTCAAGGGTTCTGCTGAAAGTAGCAGTTGTTCTAAAATAAAATTGTACTGTTCAAAGTGCATTACATGGTCCTAAATCCTCCTGTGAGTTTTCCTTCTATATAAAGAAGGTTGAGACTCAGTTCTGAGATTATTAACTATTTTGTAAGATGAAGTTCAAATAAAGTAAAGATCATCCTGGCAAGAGCAGCAGCAGTGTTGATATGTTTTGATTTATGATTGAGACATTGAGCAGTACCTCATACATGTATGCATGGGTTTGGCAGATGTAGCAGACAGAAATGTCCATTCTTTGTGATGAATACTAAAGGTTTTCAGGCTGGGTAAAGATTTAATATGAGGAAGAAATAAAGTACCATTTTTTACTGGTCAGATCACAGAGTTATGACTAATTTAGTTAACTCTATACCATCCGGTTAATCTTAATGGAATGAAATTTTATTTCATTTGTTTTTTATTCATTTTTTATTTATTTCAAATTATTTTTTCTTTTTGTCTCTTAGGAAACTCCCATGGGCATTTGAAAACCATTCATTCACAACATACTGTTTTATCTGTATTAGACCTAGTATTATTTTTATAGTCATGCCAAGTTCAGCTTTCTGTGTAAAGGAGATGGGGTTTGCTTTGGATTTTTTAGGGGCAGAAAATAACCAGTATTTTAGCCTCTGTTTCTACATCTATTGTCATTGCTTGTTCTGGTTCATTTGAAGACTAAGGAGAAGAATATTAAATATGTACAAGAAAGGACTGTGCTGGAATTTTGTAGAAAAAGGAAGACACCACAAATGACATAATTTTGTGATTGAGCTGCAATACTCTGAACTGGTTCAAAAACGAAAACTTTGCTTTGGATGCTTTTTGGACATAAAAAATTTTATTCTGCCCAGTTCATGCAGTTCACTGGGAGACACTACAGCTTAAGAGAACTGTGTGTTAACCAAGCTCTGATAATGCAGGATTTTTTTAAAGTGATGCTAAATATACTAAGAAGAAAATCACTGTTCACAGAATTCATTTGAACCTGGTTTTCAATGAGGTAGACTCTTAAAAATTTACATGAAATTTAAGGCTGAGAGCCTGTGGAGAGGAGATAGAAGGTGCAGTCCTGTTAAATCCAGCTGGAGGCCAGTCACAAGTGGGGTCCCCCAGGGNGAGAGGAGGGAGCTGGCCTCTTCTCCCAGGTGTCAGGGGACAGGACAAGGGGGAATGGCCTCAAGCTCCGCCAGGGGAGGTTTAGGTTGGATATTAGGAAGAAGTTTTTTACGGAAAGGGTCATTAGGCACTGGAATATGCTGCCCAGGGAGGTGGTTGATTCGCCTTCCCTGGAGGTGTTTAAGTTACAGGTGGACGGGGTCCTGAGGGACATGGTTTAGTGTTTGATAGGAATGGTTGGACTCGATGATCCAGTGGGTCTCTTCCAACCCAGTCATTCTGTGATTCTGTGATTCTGTGATATTCAGTCATATATGCAACCTTTTAATTCCAACTGCTGTGGGCCCTTCAAGGGCCTTGTTTATTTGCATGGCAATGCTCTTCCCTGTGATCGTGCAGGTATGTTCTGTCCCCTGCTTCTTGCACTCCTGTCCCATTGTCAAGCCTTATGGCAAGGTTGGGGAGGGGACTGCTGGAAAGTACCACAGCTCAGATCCTCTTCAGATGCCCAAGCAAACTTTACAGTGCTGTTTCATATCACTGGGAGCCCTGGTAATGATCCTAATCTTTCAATTTTCAAAAAGATGGTTACCTTGTTATCATTAATGCCTGACTGTTCTGGCTTCCATCAGATGGATGCCTCAAAGCAGCAGAAATGCTCAATTCCAGAGAAGTTTCTTGTACAATATTTTTCTAGCCAAGTGATATTTGGGTAGTACTGGATGCTTTTCAAAGACTGAAGAAAGCCCTTTATTGTATTTTTAAGTAATTTCTTCATATTAAGTGGCTTTGGCAAGGATCTGGACATTTCTGGGACGTGTCCAGTGTTTAGAAAGGTGTGATAAACCTGATGCTAGCTTTTAGTGATGAGTTTTGAAGAGCGCCAGCATTTACTGACGTGTCTTCCTCCAATTGATGAAAATGCCATCTTGAACACCTTATTGGAAATCTATTAATGGAGATTTTAGTGAATTTTGTGGCCTTGCAAATTTCTTTGATGCTGCTGCGTATTTTTATCCTAGTTATTATTCAAAATATTAGATTATGAATGAGGTTCAGGGTTGGTTAAAAATAGTAATAAATAGTTTTTCTATATAAAAAAATTCTGTGTTAAATTTAGTGGAAGTGCTGACATCAGGAGACACAATGGTTCATTTGTTTCCAACTATTTTTTTTCTAGTGAACCCAAAAATTAAAATGGACATACAAAAATTTTGGTAATTTTATTATCAAAATATTAAATGGAATTTCTAATAATCCAGATAATTAACAAGATACTAAATGAGTTCATAATTGCTGCACTGCTTTTTCCAGTGTAAGAAATGTTCATTGAAAATGGGCAGCAAATAAGTTTTTGAAGCCCTTGATATAATCTTTTTTAAGTGGAGCAAGTACTTGTATTCTGAACTGAATCCAGTTTATTTTTGTAGATAGTTAACACACTATAATAAAAATATGGATAGCAAATATTGGATATTTTTCCCATATAATTGTACTTTTCCAGATATTATTGGAAACATATTGATGAATACATGGATATTTGAATACAAACCTGGAATAAAGAAGCATGCTTTTATTTCCTGTGCAAATAAAATAAAAATTATGTGGGATTTATTACACATCAATGCTTGTTTCATTCTGAAATGTTTGCAAAATAAAATATCCCTGTTCCTTTACATGCAAATATGGGAAAAAAGGTAAAAATATGGTTTAGATGAAGAAGAGCAAATGTTACTTATTTTCTTAGAAGAGATGGAAGAGATGTCTAGCGCTATGCCATCAGAACAAAAGGAATAGTAATTCTTTTAAAGTCTAAGGAAAGACATTTATTTTCCACAGCTCCCTTACAGTCAAAGATATGACTCCCAAAACCATTTAAAGACAGTGGAAGAACTGCTGCAGATGGCTCCTGAGAAACCAGAAAAGCCACTTCAGATCACAAATGAAGAGACTTCTGTGTCTTGGTTTGATTCTTGGTTCTTAGTTTTTCTATTACCATCTGGCCATATCAATGTATGAGATTGTTTTAAAGCAAAAGTTTGCTTCTTATTTCGAGACTCACTGTTGTGTCACTTTGAGTGCAAATTAAGTCAGAGAATACAGTAGCCATCCAGTGCACAGTATATGAATAGCTATTAGTAATAGGTGCTGCTGGAGCTCATACAAATGATTATTCTTTGAGCTTTACTTTCTTCTTTTTATGAATATTCTAATGCTCTGCAGCATCAAACCCACCTCTCTCCCTTAATCATTTACTTAAAAGGAGCGATTTTAATGTGCCAACATCAGGCAGCCGGCACAAAGTTAACTGAGTGCTAATTACTGTTCAGAATTTTTCTGTACTCAGAACTGATTATACAAAAAAGCAAAAAGTGTCCTCCTGCTTGGTTCCCGTATTTGCAGATCTTCTAGGCACCATAAGACTGCAGTTTAAGTGCAGTTTTCAGTGGCCCCTTTGTATATTAATATGCATTGAAGAGTCGAGAATGTTTTCTCTCCAATTCTTTTTACCTAGGATCACAATGAGAAATGTGCTTCTGTTAAACTGTCTTTTTTTGTGGGCATTAAGGATTTGCTAAGCCCTGGAATCAACGGACTTTCTAAATACACATATTTTAGTGAATCAAAGCTGTTAAAACCTTGGAGCAGTGAAGGTGTGGAAGGATTTCCCATGAAGTCTCAGAAGAGAACAGCAGCAAGATCCAGACAATGGAGAGGATTCACTAGGGTCTAATTCTGGGATGGTCTTACACTTGCCAGAAGAGGATTAAATGTTCTTTACAGAATGTTGTGAAATGCGGAAAATACATGAGATCTCAAAAGTTATCGACATCGTCAAGATTTAAGCAGTTTCTCAAGACTGATTGTTTTCTCTCCCCCCTAAACTAGTGATTGAGTTAAATAAACATTAAGAATCAGGAATCTTAACAGATGTATAGCACTGGAATTCAATTGTTTAATACTTTTTACTTTAAATATATTTTTGAACTTAAAAATGTAATATGATAAACCACTTTTCTTCTCATGCATTAAATTTGTGTTTGGCTAGGTTGGAAAACAGACTATATTCCAGAGAAATTTTTTGAATTCTAGTTTAATATGCTTTTCATATTGTATCTGATGAAGACTTCAACTTCAGTATTAGTCAGCATATATTTTTAAATGGCTCAGATGTTCAAACTACCTTGTTTGAACTCAGCACCATACAATTCATTATTCTAGTGTAATTACTTAGTCTAAAATTTAGCCATTATATTTTCTATTTTCCAAATCCAGTAATCAACTATACCAACTGCTACAACTAAGGAAATATAATGCTTATCTGCAGAGGTTTCTTAACTTTCTCAAATTCTGATTACATTGGGATGAAACTTCACTTTATGAAAAGAGGTGTTCAGCCTTCCTCATGAATCATGGAGAGAGACTTTTTCTTATTAGTAAGAAGCAATATGATTAAGACAGAAAGTTGAGACTTGTCTAAAAAGAAATTCCCTACAATTAATAGCCGAGTTTCACAGTGAAAACGGGTCTAGGTTGGGATTGAATGACACTTTTCACCAGTGCAGGTTTTGGATGGTCTCGCTGATGTCAGCTTAGGATCTCAGGTGCTTTATGCACATATGAGACCCAGCTGTTTAGAACCAATAGTGCTAGGCTTAAAACTCTTAAATATAGGCTTCACAACTATAAGGAAAGAACCAAGAGTTTTTATTGGTAATAGGCTGGAAAGATAAATTATTTACCCCCAGACTACTTCTGTAGACTCCCCTCCAGCCATATAGGCAACCTAGAACTGAAACTGGTTCATCTGCCTAACTCAAGTACACCAGGAAACAAATCATCTTGGCAAGCATGTATGACTGCAATAAGAATTATCTAGGAGATGGGAATATATATGTTGATGTCCTCCCACACCAATGACTGATAGTTCCTTACCTTTTCCCTGGAAGGCTTCACAGTTTTTAATGCTTTTATTGTTAGAATTAAAAAAGCCCAAACAACACAGTGAATAATATTCTGATGGCAATTATTTTCCTATTTTTGAGCTGCCTAGGCAGGATCTACTTTTATTCATGGGTAATTATTCTCTGCAGATTGTCCAGAAGTTTTGATAAATATTACTTGTAACCAATTATTGTACTAACATTTCTCTTCATTCAGTCTCTCACTCAAGTCCCCCAGTCTGTGGCTTCAGCTAGAAAATTCATTTTTAGATTTTGTAAGAAGTGTCACAGTGACAAAGCTACAGCTTTGGAATTGACATTTTTTTGCCACAAGGCCTCTTTTGACTGTGATAAAATTAGAAGGTAGAAGACTATTAGTTTTTCCTCATATTTGGGAAGTTTTATTATCAGGTTGCTCTTTCTCACAGTTTTTACCAGTAGTATAAATTTACTTATCATTTGTAGTATAAGTGCAGAACCTGCATTTATTATATTCTTTTCAAAGGGTCTTCATTCCTTTTGCAATGGTAATGATGTCTTTTGTGTCCTGAGTGGTGTATGGATAATTAACTCGCAGTAAATGGGATCAAATTTTGAGGACTTGCTTATGAAAATCAATAGGTGCCTGGTGACTGCGTAACCTCTATTTTTACAGTCTTATTTGCCTGCTTCTTCCATCATTACTTTTTTTAGATGAGGATATCAATCTGCAGTTATCCCAGAAGTAGGACTTCTGAGTATACTGTGCATTTCTCAAGACAGAGAAACAATATTATTCTTAAAACAAAAACCACTTAGGTCTTATTTTTAGTACATCTCATAATGTTAATTTCTTCTGAATTTTTACATAATATTAAATAATGAACTAGTCTAATGTTTGTTTAGGGATTTTTTTTCCCCACACCCCCAATTCCACTGATTGCTATCAACTGAACATGGAGGACACTGTTTTTAAAATTTATTTTTAAAAATCCCTCTCTCTTTGTATCAAGCAGCTCACAGATACGTAATTCATTACATTTCATAGGCTTAAAACTTAGGAAAGTAATGACTCCCTGAGCTCTTTGAAATTTGGCCATTACCCTTCATATATGGGGTTTTTTTTGCCTTGCAACAATTGGTAAAGAATCTCTTGTACAAATACTGTCTGAAGCTATCTTATCTAAAGTTGTACTTCTATTTCATCCATATTTACAGTTGTTTTTATTTCTCACACTTCAGAAGATGAATGTATGATACACGAAACCTAATTAGTCAGTACTGTGATGCAAAACTGCTTGTATTTTCTGTTTGCAGAAATGCACAGATGTCCATCTTTTGAACTGCTGTCAGAAGCATTTCTAATAGTTCATTTTCAAGTATTTAATATTTGATTGATGAAAAAATCACATTAGTGGTTTAACTGAAATACTATTCCTTGTGCTTTTAGAGGACTTTCTTCCAAGGCTTGAATCAAATTACTGAACTTGGTTTAAAGAATATAGGAGCTGAGAGAAGAACCTAAAATCAATACAGCCTAAAACTTATTGTCTGATTTTGAAGTTACTGACTTCTGTATATCACTTTAAGACTGTGATGCTGTTAAACTTGGGACAAAAGAGTGTTCCTTTACTTGCTAGATTACAGTAAAATAAAATACATAAACAAGCAGGTATTAATGAGAGAAGGCATTGGTCTGGAACTCAAGCTCTCTAGGTCAAATTCCTGTCTCTGCTGCATGCTGCCTCAGGCAAATCCATCTGTCTCACTGGACTTCTGTTCCCCATCTGTCAGATAGAGACAATGGATGCATAATTCTGCCTGGCCTTTGTCTTGCCTATTTGTATTGTGTTTCAGAGGAAAAGGGAATGTTTCTTAAAATGTGTTTGTATAGTACCTAATATACTCAAGCCATTAGGTACTTGTGTAACACCATAAGGGATGGCAACCTCTGGCAGTAATGTACATTCTGCAAAATGGATTTGCAATCCGCTTCAACCCAGTCCTGAAACAGTGTAGAACTCTCTCCTTGTCTCTTTGGCAGATTATACATTTTATTGTATAGTTACTGTTTTGTGTCTGCCATAAAGTATTAGTACTACTGGTACTTAACACCCTGAGGAATTATTGTTTGAGCTCCCCCATCCTGCCTTCCCTCTCCACTCTCAAACACCCATATAATAGGGCATTATAAGTAACTAGCATACATCAACTATTGATAGATAGTGGCTTTTTAATGGTTTTCATTGCATTGCTAGTAATACAGCTTTCACTTTTATGGCTCTTTTGCATTTCATGATCCCACAGTGCCCATGAGTGTTAGGACTTGATAGAGATTGAATGGACATAGCAAAGTGCATTCATGCTGCCTAACTTTAGGCATGTGTTAAGGTTGAAAATGGAGCCAGAAGAGGGCAGTTCAGGGCAGAACATTCAGGAGTTCTGCAACATCCTCTATCAGAGTCTCTCCCTGCAGGACTATAGATTGAAGCATGGGAATTTAGCCACTCAATTTAACAAGGGAAGTTGTGTGCTAAAAGTTAGTTGGCTTTGCTAACACAGCAATTTTTGATTTTTTAATCTTTTTTGGGTGTGTGTTTCTCTCCAACACCAAAACTTCACTTACTGCCACTGTGAAAAACTGCAGTTTATAAATGCCTGCAGATGAGATAGGGTATGTAGTGATGGGTTTAGCTTCATAGCTTTTATACCACTGTGAACTTTTAAAATCTTTTTAAAAAAAGATTTTAAAATCCTTTAACACAGAGTTCTTAATACAATACGCACTTTGTCTGAAATTAGTATTTGGAAAAAATAATTTGTCATGATGTAAAAATCTGTATATGTTAATGTGTTATTATATGAGAAAATAAAACATTTTAAAATGAGAACATGAAGTATTTTTACAGGTATTAAGCAAGTTTGGAGGTCATTCAATAGTGCAAGTATTTATTCTTTAGATTAATTTGGCCATTTTGAATTAGTAGAAAGTAGTATGTATTAGTGTGGTAAGGAGAAGATTAACATGGTGTCTCCTGAAGATGGACTGAGTTACCATGTCTCTCATTGTTGTACTAAAGGTTTATACATCATTACTTTGTGGGATCATTATACAGATATTAAATAACAAACTGTCCTCTTGGATGTGTGATGGTTACAAGAAGAGAACCTCTTGCAGTGCTACAAGGTAGTTTCCATACATTGTCAAAGAAATGTAAGAAAGCAAAATACAGTCACCTAAATTAGAATTTGTTTATGATGATGACCCAGCAGTTATAGAAAATGCCATAGTACTTAAATACCCTGAGTTATCAGAACCCCAGAAGATCCTTAGCTTTATATACTAGCACAGAGTTAGGTCTGGGAAAAAACATCTGGATGCTAAATAACCTTCTCATCCTTCTGCTAAGTGTTAACTTTCTCAAAATATGGGCTGAACCCTTAGTGTATCTCTTCTTAGACAAATAGCAAAAACAGAAACAGAGTTTAGGAAGCTGTGAGACAACTGTCATATTAATTACATGGGGTGGTTTCCTCTTATGAATATTTTAATACGGGTAAATTAAAAAAGAAATTTGATAACACCACATATCCCAGATGTTTAGGTCTCATTCTCAATATTTATTTTATATCACAAACTGAATTTTCAGTTAAATAAGAAAAGCATGGTAGGGAACATCCAAATTGGAGCATCATTTCTTCTTTACACTTCTTTCTCAGTCTCTGTCTTCCTACCTCTGTTTCAATTTCCCTCCCTTATTATAGAATCACAGTGGTGAGTTTCTTTAAGTCTATTGAAATAATTTTTTGTTATTGTTTAATATATACAGATACTGATATATCCCTTAATTGTACTCTATTGTACTGCAATTTAATGGCTATAAATTGGAGGGGGCAGATTTAGACTAGACATAAGGAGGAATTTCTTCACCATGAGAGCAGTGAGTCACTGGCACAGGTTGCCCAGGGAATTTGTAGATGCCCCATCCTTGGAGGTGTTCAAGACCAGGTTGGATGGGTTTTTTTTTTTGTTTTGTTTTGTTGGTTTGTTTTTGGTTTTTTTTGCAAGAAGTAGAAATATGTATATTTTTTGAAAAGCAATGTTCTTTTCTTCCTAATTCTGTTCCCTTGTTACTCTTAAATTTTGGTTGCCTTTATAATTAACACATCCAATTACAAGATGGGGACAATGACAAAGTTGGAAACATTTGAGTTTAGCAGCAAAGTCTGCCTATGTCAGGGATACATCTGTTGACATGACACTGGAAGGTCAAAAATCTCATTATCATTATTTGCAGTGTTTATTACTTCCTTACTAACCAATAGCTTCAAGTACTGGACTGTACATGCTGGAAAGCCACCTGATCTGTGAGGTGGTTTATTAATTTGAGCCACTTGATATTGCCTGGAGCTATGAAAACAGGGATGTATTAAAGAACAATATTGTAATTATTCCATTAGGAATCCCTTCAATTATTCAGGTGTTTTAATCACTTGGGCATTTAACATAGTGGTAAGTGATGATCATCTGATTAAATACAGATTTGTATGGAGCTTTGACACTCTCTTTGCTGAAGGACAACATGGGAAATGCAGACAAATGACTCAGTCAGGAAACAATGATTAATCTTTAATTCATTTACTAGAATGTAGGTAGAGTTAGAAGCATTGTTAAAACTACTGGAATTTGCCAGAAAAACTGACAGAATTGCTGCAGAACTGGGTTCCATATTCATGTTTATTGTTACATTTCCAGGTTTTAATGACAATTTAGGTAACCTTGCAAACAGCCTGTGAAATGAGAGGAGAACAACATAGTGTTCTTTCCTTCCATCTCCAAAAACTAACATTTTTATAAATACTGAGATGATTGAAATAATCTTCTAAGCTGTCCTTCTTCAGGCTGAGTTCTTTTTTCCACAGAGATTGGATCATAACTTATCTTTCAAATACAATTATGTCTTTTTAACAAAACAGCCAATAAAGAGACCACCACTAATGTTCAGCTACTTTAAAATTTCATCTTATTTTCCAGATTTGTCTAGCTTCACCTTTTACGTTGTACCTGTCTGTGTCCATCAGCCTGAAATTTTCCATGGTCAGACCTATTTCCCATTTATGAGTATCTTCACAGAAGATTTAGTCATCCTTTAACTTCCTTTACTTTGTAATCATCCTTTGAAGGTATTCATCTGTTTTCTTATCTCTTTGGAAATGTGGACTTGTGGGAAACCTCGGCTGGTCCGAGGAATTAGAGTGTGTGAACTTAAACACTGGCCTTGAATAGATGCCCGTGTATCCTTGGAGGAGCTGGAAGGTGCCAAGAAGAGCCAAGTAAACAAGATTAGGGAGCTGCTGGGCCCGAGGTGGAATCACCCAATTATGAAGTTACAACTGAGAAGGAGTCATCCAATTATGAACTGTCAGTCTTTAGCAAAACCAATTGTGCATGGATGCACCACTTGAGAAGGGGTATAAAAAGTCTTGTAAAATCAGTAAAGATGATCGTTTGGCCCACAACTTCTACATGTCGTGGATTGCCCCTACTGTGACATGGACTCTAAACCAGAATGCTGTTCTGCTATAGTCTTAAGTTTTTTTTTGTTTGAATGAAAATAGAGTCTCTATTGTTGTTTTGTATTCTAATGAACTTAAAGAGAATTACTGAGTTTATCCCATAACAGTAAAATGTCTTCCTGGTTACTAATCCATTAATCTTTACATTTGTCCATAGAAGGAATTATTAGTGTCCTTTAAATTGCTGATAAAATCATTGATAAGTTGGACCAAGAGCCAAGTCTCCATTTGTAGATGCATTCTCATTAATGAGTGACCCCTGCCATTCATGTCTGATAGGAATTTAAGTATGAAACATAAAACTTAGTGAACAGACATGCAGGCTGTTGGAATTGATCATACTAGTGATGACTAGGCTATATCAGACCTCTTTATATCACTTGATAGAGAAGGGGCATAAAATAACCATTGTATAAGGTAACAGTCATAATTTGCTTATATCTTTTCATTCTTCTTGGGTTCATAACAAACTGCTGTTGAGCATTCAAAATGTGCAGTTACTAAATCTGAAATTTATTACAATTCATCAAATTCGAACAGTCTCCAGCATACTTTCTTCATAAGTATTATGAAAATACATACATTTTTAGCTTATTTTCCATCCTTTGTTATCACAGTCAATTTCTAGTCTCTTTTTTTTGAGCAAAATTATTCTTTATGTTTGCATGTGCCCAAAGAAGAAAATAAGAAATTATTCATTAACAATGAGAAATAATGGAGTTTTCTTTCATTTAATAAATATAGATAAAGGTGAGATTTTTGTTTGTCTCTCAAATACATCTTAAAATATCTGTTGAACTGCAAATGTGTAAGACTACTGCAGCTTTTCTGTTTCTTCCCTTCACTGCTTTTGTGTAGTAACAGCATAGTCTGAGAATTCTGAGACCTTACTTGTCTCAGAAATGACAACTTTAATTTTCAGGAAGATACCAGCGCAGGACTTATAAGCTTCCAGAATGTTTTCTGCCATTGCAATATGTTAGAATAAGGCATGCTGTTGATGCAGTTTATTTCTGTAGTTTCCAGGTATCTGTGGCATTTACTAGTTCCTTTGCGAATTCCACAGTAACACTGTAAATACCCTGTCACTGCTCTCTCTACCTGGAGGGTACTTAATGTGTTTTGACAGTACATAACCAAACATAAAATCATGCCTTAAATATTGACAGATCCTTTGTGCCTGTGAAGATTGTGGAACAGATCATCCTAGAAGCCATGCTAAAGCACATAGAGGACAGGGAGGTGAGTAGAGACAACCAGCACGGCTTCGCTAAGGGCAAGTCCTGCCTGACCAACCTCATGGCTTTCTATGATGGGGTAACCACAACAGTGGATGTAGATCTGATCTATGACATGGTCCCTCACAACATCATTCTCTCTAAACTGGACAGATATGGATTTGATGGATGGACTGTTTGGTAGATAAGGAATTGGTTGGATAATCGCATTCAGAGAGTAGTGGTCAATGGCTCGATGTCCAGATAGAGATCTGTGACAAGTGGTGTCCCTCAGGGGTCCATACTGGGACCGATGCTGTTTACTGTCTTCATCAGTGATATAGCTAGGTTGAGTGCACACTCAGCAAGTTTGCAAATGACACCAAGCTGAGTGATGCAGTTGTCACACTGGAATGACCGAATGTTGTCCTGAGGGACCTGGACAAGCTGGAGAAGTGGACCTGTGTGAACCTCATGAAGTTCAAGGCCAAGTGCAAGGTCCTAAATCTGGGTTGGGACAATCTGCGATTTCAGTACAAGAAGAGAGGACATGACTGAGAGTAGCCCTACAGAGAAGGACATGGGGGTGCTGATTGATGAGAAGCTCAACATGAGCTGGTAATGCATGCTCACAGCCCAGAAGGCCAGCCATATCCTAGACTGCATCAAAAGAAGCATGGCCAACAGGTTGAGGGAGGTGTTTCTGCCCCTCTACTCTACTCTTGTGAGACTCCACTGGAATATTGCCTCCCACTTGGGAATCTTCAATATAAGAAACATATGGAACTGCTGGAATGGGTCCAGAGGACGGCCACGAATATGATCAGAGGGATGGAGCACCTCCCATACAGAGACAGGCTGAGAGAGTTGGGACTGTTTAGCCTGGAGAAGAGAAGGCTCTGGGGAAACCTTATAATGGCCTTCCAGTATCTGAAGGGGGCGTGCAAGAAAACTGGAGAGGGATTGCCTACAAAGGCATGTAGTGGTAGGATGAGGGGGAAAGGCTATAAATTGGAGGGGGAAAGATTTAAACTAGACATTAGAAAGAAATTCTTCATGCTGAGGGTGGTGAGGCACTGGAACAGGTTGCCCAGGGAAGTTGTGGATGGTGTTCAAGGCCAGGTTGGATGGGGCTTTGGGCAGACTGATCTAGTAGGAGGTATCTTTAAGGTCCTTACCAACCCAAAGCATTCTACGAATATGAAATCACAAGCTTTCATTTTAAATAGTGCTGCTCTGATAAACCACTTAAAAAAGCTGTTTTTCCCCCCACAACTAATGCTATGATCAGTTTTTCCTTGACATGACCACATATAAATATACCACTACATTAAGACCCATGCTGATAAAGTTCTTTCTGTAGTGAAAAGATGTAGTTTAATATTTTAAGATTATTTTGAGGAAGAGAAGTCTTCCAGGTGTTCCAGTTATGAGAATTCTGGAAAGTTTTGACAATTGTAGGTGGTCTGTGCTGTTCATTTTGATTACACTATGTTGTAGACAGACTTTTAGGTGGACAGAAGTATGAAAACATAATCTTATGCAAGTGTATAACTGCACTTATATAAGTGCATAAGTATACATTTATATAAGTGTACAAGACTGTTTTTGTACTTCAGTTTCAAAATCATTATTATTATGTATATTTGAGTCTGAGATAGGGATTAGTAAACTGATGAGATGCTCCCAACTCTTATGGCACCCTTTAATCCACACTTCTAGGATTGCATAAGAATCATTAGGCTATTACAGAAAATGAGTAGCTAGGACATAGCTAGAGGGGCTTTCTTGCTGATATTCTGTGCATTACTTGTTGAGGAAAGCTATCTCTTTTAATTGTAAATCTCTAGTTGGTAACCCACTTTATGTGTTTTCCATTAATTTCCTCAGAGAAATTACATCCACAAACATAGCCACACCTATCAGTTTTGCTAACTGTCCTATTAGTCTCTCCAGTTAGGCCAAGAATTTAGAAGAAGGAAAGTAACATTGTCATTAAATGTAGCTGTTCCAGTGGAAAGCTAAAGGTATTGCTCTTGTACAGTGGTTATGCTTTCCCTGTTCTGTGACAAACAGAAGATTTTTGTTCCCCTTAATGCCAGGGATGTTCACAACAAACACTAAATCATTGTAAAGTCACCATTTTAAATAGTATGGGTAGCCCAAGTGATTAGTAGTTGGGTTGTTCAGCCTGTGAGATGCTGATTCAGCTTGAACCTCAATTGCAAGTATTGATCAGCTTGTCTTCTGGATATTTATAAACATCCTGGACCCCTTTCTTAATATCCATGGCACACACAAGTGTGTTTGACTGCTGTGAATGTTGTCTAATTTAGTTAAGACTAAACACTGCCAGACAGCCCTAGAAATAGGTAAAGTTACTATGTGAGAATGCTGTATGTTTCTGAAAAGACAATTTTAACTTACTGTCTGTTAATACATCCAGTAGTTCTGGTGAATGTATTTGCATGAGGCAGCAAAAAACTTGTCACTTTCTAATTAAACTTACCAAATAGTAATGCAATGAAATACTGTATGTAAAATGCAGTCACTCCAAAGCTGCACAGAAAGGTTTCTCCTGTTTCCTTTTTAAATAATAAATGACTTTTTGCTTGCTAGCATTGTTTCTGCCTCCTAAGTTCCTGCCAGCTTACCACAATGTGAATTTCCACCTGCTTTAGTTCGTAGTCTCACTTCAGGACCGTTAAGGAAGAAATCATACTTGCAAAAACCCCAAAATGATAATATCTCAGCGTATGATAATCACCTGAAGCTGTCTTGCAAAATACTGAACAATACATTTCTGTTCGCCGCAGTAAGAGGTGGAAGTGCTCAGCCTATCGCAGAATCAAGACTTGCTGCTTATGTGGTTGCAGTCTAGTACAGTTGATTATATTCTCAATTTATATTCTCTGAGCCTCTGTTCAATCTATGAGACTGTTCATATCTAGGAAAACTAATTATTTGAGAACAGTTTCTTAAGAGTAAAATTTTATGAAAACCTTTGAAAGCTTCTGTGTATGCAGAACACACATACTGTATCTACTATTTTTTTTGTATGTATCTACTACTTTTATTTCATCTACTTCGTAACTTTATTCACTTTGCATATGTGTCCAAATAAACACAGAGCTTTAAGACCTGAATACAACTTTACAGTTTTTATCTCCTTTTCGGTTGTTCTTGAGATGCTTATGTTTATTTTGCTGAGCATAAGGCAATAGGCATGAAGTTTAATGAGATGATAGTTTTCAACAGGATTTTATTTAGAGCATCATTATATGGCAGCCTAAAAATGCAGGTTTGTATCCAATCTGTATTGTTTCCTCCAAAATTTGGAAGATCATTTCAGCTGATATTTTATCAGGAAGCCAAGTAACAAACGTGTTCATATGGTTTCAGAAGTACTGACTCCATGCACTACATATGTCCCTGGTAAACGAGAGTTTTTGAAGAAAGTATGAGTTATGTTCTGCTGAAATACGGCATTATAAAACATCTCACCTGCTGATTCATAATCAATTTCATTTGGTGCTGAACTGTAAGAGACCTGTTTTGCTTCCTTCCCCAAGTGTATTGTGCAGTAATCTCCTTAAACTCTTTCTTCAGTGACCATATTACGGATAAAATACTACTCATGGTCACATCAATTTCTAGGAGCTTCTGATTTCAGTTTTCCAATTAATTGTTCAGTTGTACCCTTTGAAACATTTTTTATTTATCTTTTTTTTAACTGTTNGTCATTATTCAGTTAGCTTCATTTGTTAGTGCTGCCCTATTTCCAGCACACTTTCTGATGAGCAGGGCTGTTTTTTGGACAGGAACCAGAGGTTTCTGCCCCTTTTTGTTAACTGGAGCTATACTACCACTCAGTGTTACTCACTGTTGCTGGAAGGTGGCTGAAACATGTAACATACAGTAGACAGGAGAGCCCTCAGTTGTGCTGAAAAGGTAGTTTATTTCTCCTGTATTTAATTTGTCGGTGAAAGCTTTGCAAGGTAATTTAATATGTGTTTGCTTATTTAGATGTTCATAAATAAGTCACTGTCCCTCTGAGGTTTACTGATTATGTTCTTAATTCTGTGGTATTATAAAAAGTGAATTGAATTGATATGTGAGAACTGATCACCTTACCTCCATGCTGTACTGAGTGGCCTGGAAGTTTGGAGTTAAAAAAAACAAACCAAAAACATTTGCATGTCCTGGACAAATTTATTCTTGTTGCATTTTGAAAACTCGGTGACAGATAATAAAGATGGATAATTTGTTCTGTGGTTCTTTATTTATAAATGATGTGCAAATTATAAAGATCGACAAAGAAAGGAAATTACAGAGAGTTTCTAGGAATATTCTGATAAATATTGGGCTAATTAGGAGCCTGAACAAAAGCAAATATATCACTGATCATAATCTGGAACTGAGCTCCAATAGTTAGTAGTTAACTGGGAGTTTTCTGCTGTTTATATTAATATCTTTGAGCACAACAGATGTAGGGCCCATAGCAGAATTCAAAGCCAGTGGCAGGGGGGATTGTATCCTATCTGTATCAGAAACTCAAGTCCAGTTTAAAAACAAATACCTCTTGCTGTCTGGAAGCAAAATGCATGCACTTTAATTATAGAGAACGTTATTTACAACTTAGTGATTACTATAAATTATAGAATGTTAGTATTACTGTTGCTTATAAGTAAAATTACTTGTATAATCCTGTAAAAATAATGCCTTAAATCAAGAGTAGATAATTTCTAAGAGCAAATTCTGGAATTCCTGTTCAGAATTTGTTGGCAACTCCCTAACTTTACTGGAGTTAATCAAATAATCTACTTATATTTGTTTCCTCTACTTTTTATTCATCCTACCCAGTGCAATACACTCATGATATTGCTTTTGATACAAATAGATACCAGTCTCACATTCTGTTAATTCTAAAGTAGCATCTTGATATATCAGTATTTCTAACTAATTATGCACAAGACCATACCATAACCTTTCCTTTTTTAGTATCAGAGCATATCATTCTGACAATATAATGGATCAACTCACTATAGTCTTGGCATGTTTACCCTACTAAAGCCATCCTTTTGACCTCTTTCTGCCTGTGTCCATTTCAGTGGCAGAGGATCGACATCTTCAATTTTAACTATAAATAGGAAAAAAAACACGTTGAAAAGGTCTTCATAAAAGGATGTTAATGAAGCTCCAAGTAATGCAAAACCTTAGAGAGCACTGTACAATGAAAGTAAATAAGTAGTTGGTATGGTTTTGCTTCTAATATTTTTGTGTTGCATCTTTCATTTTACAGAGGAGAGAGAGATTTTCCTTCAATTCACAAGTCCTTACCTTCATCTGCCAAAACGGGGTATCATAAAATATAATTAAAAACTGCTT
>WAAB01011332.1:12310-35375 GCA_013389865.1 Piaya cayana | reverse complement strand
GAAGAATTTTTTTCCTAATATCTAATCTAAATCTACCCGCTTTCAGCTTAAAACTGTTACCCCTTGTCCTATCACTACATGTCCTTGTAAAAACAGGCCCTCTCCAGCTTTCTTGTAGGCCCCCTTTAGGCACTGGAAAGCTTCTCTAAGGTCTCCCCAGAGCCTTCTCCAGGCTGACAAACCCTGGTTGTCTCAACCTGTCTTCATAAGAGAGGTGCTCCAGCTCTCTAATTATCTTTGTGGCCTTCCTCTGGACTTGCTCCATCAGATCCACGTCTTTCTTATGTTGGGGCCCTGACAGTTGGATCCAGTGCTCTAGGTTTGGTCTCATAAGAATGGAGTAGAGGGGAAGAATCACCTCCCTTGGCCTGCTGGTCATGTTTATTTTGATGCAGCCCGGGATAAAGTTGACTTTTTGGGCTGCAAGCTCACATTGCCTGGCCCCGTTTAGCTTCTCATCAACTAACATCCCCAAGTTTTCTGCTCAAAGCTGGTCTTTATCTGTTCTCTGATCATCTTGTAATTGTGCTTCAGACCCATGCACAGGACCTTGCGTTTGACCTTGTTGAGCTTCATGACGTTCACACAGACCCACTTTTCAAGCCTGTTAAGTTCTCTCTGGGTGGAATCCTTTCCCATTAGCATTTTGATTGCACCACACAGCTTCTTGTCATTGGCAAACTTGCTGACAGTGCACTCAATCTGACTGTCCAAGTCCCCAACAGTTAGAGCCAGTCCCAATACTAACCCCTGAGGAATACTACTTGTCACTGGTCTCCACTTGGGCATCAAGCTGTTGACTCCAGCTCTTTGACTGTGACCATCAGCCAATCCATTATCCACCGCGAATTCCTTCTCTCAAGCCCATCTCCAATTTAGAGATAAGGATGTCATGCAAGACAGTGTCAAATGGTTTGCACAAATCCAAGTAAATGATGTCAGTTGATCTTCCCTTATCCTTATTTCTCTCTTCAAGACTCTTACAAGACCATGTAGTCATCAGTGAAGGTTCTTGAAGTAGTTGTGCTGCAGTAATCAACTAATGCAACTAATCAGCTCTGTAAAGATTCTGCCAAAAAAGCATATAGTTGCCATATAATTTTTGAACGTTTCATCTGTAAGACTCCTGAGCCATTTCTCACTCTATAATGATGCTGCTTGTCTTTCCAACTGCTATTTCACTATCAAGTGAAGAATTAGTTTTCAGTAAGTCCACCTAAAGTTCACTTTCATATTCCCAAAGTTAGGATTGGAACAAAGTAAGAGGCAACCGACATACATGTTATTATTGCAGCCACGTTCATGTACTCCCAGTTAAAAGATTTTCCTTTCTGGCTCCAATAAATATTCTTCAAAATGTCTGTAGCTGTGGGACATCTCATAGCACTTATATGATTCATCTGCTTGTGACTCTGAAGTATTTCACTGACATGATTTAGATCACTCATAAATGCCATTAGCCATCAATAGGAAATCAGCAGATTTTTAAATAGAAACCCAGCTTTATTTTTGACTTAACTGATTACAGATGAAATCAAGCAATGTGAAATAATGAACAATCTGCTTTCTTTAGGCAGTCAGTCCCCATTTCCATGCACTACTACTGCTACAATAAGAATTTTGCCTTCTCTCACTGTAGGCATGCAGTCGAGTGCAGGTTCCCAATTGTTTCTGCATTAATGTGTAAGTAAAAGCTCACAGCAAAAGCATCACAAGGTTTTCACAGGTCATTTCTCCACATTTGTCTTGTTGATACAACTATGTTGATTACATAGTTATGCTTATTGTCTTTCTTACCAGTTTCACTACTCAATCTCGGCTGGAAGATCTCTCTGTCCCCAGATCCTGGAGTTGCTCAGGCTCCATAACTTCTATGTATCAATCCCAAGTAGATACTTCCTGAACACTGTGCATTAGTTTTAGAAGCTGGACTCTTATCTGAAAGTACTGAAGGATTCAGCCTTCTGCTGGTTGCCCACAATTAATCCCAAATGCTCTTTGACTCCCTTTTCCATTTCACCAAAGTTGTTTGATGATTCAGTGTAGTTAGGGAGAGGGATGATCCTGTGCAGTCTGGATTAAAATCCTTTTCACACATGATGCTTTTCTCATGTTGCTTACAACAAGAAAGTTTTTCTTCAATATTGCATGTAACAATTTTTTTACAGGCCTTGGGTCTGTAAATGTAGAATTCACTACCAATCCCATTTCCTCTTGTCAAAGTCAGAGCATGTGATTCACAGAGTATAAAGAGGTAAACCAAGTGCATTGCTTCAGAATAGCGATGTTAATTCCCTTTATAAAATAAATATTATGGATGCATGAGGTAGAGTGTAATTTGCTTGGAAAAATTCAATGGTGCCTTGAACTTTACTATTCTGCACCTTAAGTTTATTTTAATCTCACTGCAAAACTCTAGCATAATGATTAGTGCCTCAAAGAAAATCTGATTCATGTATACTTCTATTATAGAAGACAATTACTATGGGGTTGATTAAGGTTTGAAGTGAGGAAACAGATACAGTGTAATCTAAACTCCTTGTTGACATATTCTGAACCATTCTTTAAAAAATGCTTCTTTCTAGAGCTAAATCTCAAGTGAAGCACTTCACATCATGGCAAATAAGACAAAAGTTTCAGCTGCACACAAGCAAATCCTAAAGATTTCAACAAGGGTTCTGCCTGTCTATATCCTCTTGAGTAGTGTAATTGAATTTCTGTTTTCATATATCCCATCTCTGGGAAAACTCCTCTGTATTCTAGACCTTATTCAAATACTGATATGGGGCATACCCACTAACCCTCTCCCATTGATTGTGAAGAGTTGCTCCATCTCTACGCAGTGTGCACTCCTGTTTGCTATCCCATCATGGCATAATTTTCCCAAATGCTTGTCTCAGCTCCTATGTGGGCTACTCCATTCATATTACCTTTGGATTAACGAATCTCTGAGATGAGGCAGCTCTGAAATGCCACTCTGAGGAGTGTGACAGAATATGTCATGAGAGCTAGTATTTGAGGTCGTGGACCAAGAATTTTGTAGCTGACCTTTACGTGAGCAGACAGGGTTTACATCAAGAAAGCATGAACTTAAAATATTTCAGTAACACTATCAATAACACTTTCTAGTTTTAGTTGTTTGACACAACACTATATGATGCTATATTCCAGTGCTGATGGGCATAGTATTGATTTTTTCATTGCACTGGTCAGGAGTGACATAGTTGTGTTCCACCAGGGTGACTTTCTGTGGATGCCCTGCACAGATTCTGATCAGAAGTTTCTGAGGGACAAGCTCTTTCTAGAGTATGTTAGTTTTGTTCAAAGATGGAATGCAGAAATAGTTGAGAGAATTATCTTTTTAAAAATAGGTATTATTACTGTGCAATAACTTACATTCATGCTTTCCTCTTGCATGTCAAAATTCTGTTCTGCGATTCATCTGAAAATCCAGACTTTATCTTTTGTGGTGAAAATGTATTTCTTAGCACAGTAAAACACCAATGTAAAATTAATATGTATTCTCAGAATAGTGCCTTTGAAAGATGATAAGAGAGCTATGTAATATGCTTAAACTACAAGTTTGCTGAAGTTTCAGAAGTTTCTGAAAAAATCTGTTACTAGATTGAAAGTCAACTCACTGTGGTAGCGACTTGTGATGGGAATACAGCCATGACTGGAATGCTGCATCATGCTGTCAAATATCTCTGTACCAGCAAGAACTGTTCCAATAGTGCAAATTCAAGCCTTGTTCAGTTCTAAATAGTAATGAGCCTGAACTATATCCCTAAACATGAACCTGAATGGATGTGCTCACCTTTACTTTGGCTGCTGTTAAGAATAGAATTCACTGGTCATTCATAGCCTGTTTCCAGGCATGGCATTAATGTGCTTAAAAGCCTTCAACCTAGCCTGTGGTGATAGCTTTGACATGTCTTCATTTGTTATGGACAGGTATGGGGGTTTGGGTGTAACATATTGCACAAAGTGAAATAGTTAAGCCGTGGTTCAAATGTGTGCAGGAAATTTCACATACCTGAAACTTGCAAGTTTATGTCATTGATGTTAAGAATTATTTGGTTAGATGGAAAACAGACTGATTAAAAAAACCTTGGAGTTCCAGTATCTTTTAAAAAATAAATTTCAGGAAATGGAATTTTTTTCCTTGGTTGTTTTGCATTATCAATAGAAACTTCTGATGCAAATACATGCAGTGAAGTCATGTGTTACATCATGTTTCTTTTCTTTAGGAAGCAGTAGGTTCACAACTGAAAAGTTGGCTTCATTGCTCAAACTCTGGTATGTACTGTGACCAATGCAAGTTGTTTTTTTTTTCTTTGACTCTTCCTTACTTTCTGTCTTCAGAATTTAAATTGTGTTTAATGTTGTTAGGTTGAGATTGTGGCTGAGAGTGCAGTGTAAGGGAAAAGGAGAGAAGTGAAATAGGGGCTACTTTGGTATCCTGTTCCTGGCTGGGTACACTTATTGTTTGTAATTAGAGTAGCTCCCCTGGTGCAGTCTATGGCTGGTTGTCAAAGGGCTGCCGCAGCTCACAGTTTGGTTCTGTCCTCAGCAGCAGTCATCTCCTCAGCATCTCAGGCTGGAGCTTGCCGAAGAGCAAATGGGAATGCTGTTTAGGACCGCTGCATGACCTTGGAGTAGCACGGAAGTCCGGGAGCACTGGGTAGGTGCCTTTTCTTGGGTTTATGGCCCCTGAGTAGGGCTGTGGTTAGGTCCTAGTCAGTGTTGGGTGTTGCTTATGGCCCCTGGCTCCTTCAAAGTGGCAATCTGTCAAGAAAAATGTCATATAGAAGTGTATTGGTCTGCCTGTGTGAATGAGAGGGTAGTGTAGAGAAATGGTCCCCAAGTGTGCAACTGGCTTTAAGTGGCTCAGCTGCTTTTCTGCATTTGAGTGACAGTGGCATTAAGGCAGCACAGAAACCCAACTATTCATCTTTTCTGGGTAGAGCAGCTGTCTTTCAATAACAGCTAGAGGAATGCAGCTCTCTTCTATGACACTGATGTAAAGGAAGCTGAGATAGGAAGGATAATAGGTTCATGCATAGAGGATTATTTTATTTCCTTTACCTAAACAACTGACTAAGGTAAGAGGTAAATATTTATTTGCCATCCAAAGTTATTTTATAATTGATATCATATAAGTAAAATCAGTTTTGTAAGATGATAGATAAAATCTGATTTTCTCTCTGTTTTTTTTTACAAATGCATTAATGTTCTAGATAAATAATCCAAACCAAAAAATATATCAATACAATAATTTAAGTTAATTAATACTAAGAATATATGAGCTAAGAATAGTGGTTTAGGAGATCCTAAAGCTTTTCCCTTTAACCCAAGTCTGTCTCCTCCCTTCTCCCCCCATCTTCCTTATCCTCAGTCTATGGATTTAATTTGTGTATATACCCTTCAGGAAAACTAAAGGCTAAGTTTTTGTTTAGGATGGAAGTGTTAGCCCCTGAGAAGAAAACACATGACGAGAATGAAGATTTGCAACAGTATCATCAGAAGCCTGCAAACTGCAAGAAATTGCTAAGAAATTGCTGCTTGATAAAGCGAATTTTTGCCTGGAAAAGTTTGAGCTCTAAAGGTACCTTTCCTATTGAAATTTTTTTGTGTAGGAGAAATTGCTGTTTCCAAGAATTCTGGTTTGGGGTTTTGGTTTCTTTTTGATACAGTGGTATTACTGAATGTAGCATCAGTCAAGTTACAGGTACAAAAAGTCTCTACTGTCACGGGTCTATTGTGCAAAGAGATTAAAAATGGTACAGCTTTGATTGAAGGTGCTTTATTATAATGCGATATAAATAATTGTACTGCATGAGCAATCATTTTGCAGCACATCAAAATACATGGTCTGCAGAAAAAGTCTGCAAACAAACCCTATCTTCAATCAGGAGATAAATGAATAAATATAAAATCCCATTAATTATATTTATCAATTTATCAGGTCCCAACCCCCAAATCTGTTTTGATGAGTGAAAACTCCTTTGATCCCTGTCAGAGTATATTTACTTGGAAATTACATGATTGATCCCTTTGTCTTTGAGGAAATGGAGAAGGGTAACATCCTGTCACTTTTATGCATAATGATGCTATGTACTGTACTTATTAATAAATACTGAAAGATACGCTTCTTTTTAAATTGGAAGTTGGCTGTGAAATATCTCACCTGCAGAAAGTATAACTGTTTTATGAATAATAAATTAAATAGCAACTATCCTGAAGTGATGGTTAATCTGCTTCACATTATTTCCCTCAGGAACATACACACTGTTAAGGATCTTATTCAGCACTGATTCACAACATTATGTAAAAGCAAACCAAAAGCACTGCCCCAAACAATTCCCTTGTGTTTTGGCTGCGTTTTTTTTCCCTTTGTGCACATTTTATGACAATAAAAGTCCTCAGTATATTGAATATTTGGCAAACAGAATGAAAAAAAAAGCATGACTTTGTTTTGTCATGAAGAGCTAAGTCATCGTATCCTGAGTGATATTTTATTTACATATTTACTCTGAAGCAGTTACTCCATTAGCTTAGTTTCAGCATTTACAAAAAATGAGCTGGTTAAACACAACATACTTCTGGTTTAAAGCTGCCTTTATCATTGTTTTATCCAAGTAAATGTGTTTGATACACCTTTTAATCTAAGAATAATCATTTAGCTGTTCTTGGCCACTCCTTTTTAAAGTTTTCAACTAATATTTCCAGGAAACGGCTGGTTTAATCATCATGACTTAATCATTATGATTTACTAAATAGATATTTGATTTCTGATTACTGTATCAATTTGTACATATAATTCTTTACACTTCATTTATTTTTTTGTATTGTTACTGGAGCTAATGAAGCAAAAATGAATTTGCTGTAACCCTTTCAATACATTAATCATTTTGTTACATGAGAATTTTAGGTTTTTTTTTCATTAGATTATTTATCAGCAATCTCTGTAGGCCTAAGGAATCGCCTCTCTAGAAATGGTGTGTGAATCTAAAGCAATTTGCACTGAAATTAATAGGTCTGAGTCTTCAGTATCTTTAAATTGACTGAATAGTTTCTTAAAGTAGTTGATAAGTAATGGTAGAATTAAGGATATGTTTTGTCTTGGTAAAGTGAATTAGGAGATATATAAATCACTGTAAAATTTGGCTCAATTAAGTTACTCTGGGTTACTCCAACAGAAACAAAATCAGAATCTGACACACAGTTAGTCAAAATTAAACTATTAATTTTTCTTTGTCTAGTACCACATGATAGAAAGCATATTCCTATAGGGATACCTTCACAAGAACCTTTGTTTTTCATGATCAACAGGACTGACGTCCTGAGGTACATTTTCTTGTCCAAGGCAATCTGACTGAACAGGGTTTCTTAGACTTCAATACTAGAGCTACTGACATCTGTAACACCTGTGTATGGTATATCCTACTGAACTAATGATCTACAGCTAGGTAAGATTTCTTACGTATAAACAAGTGGGGCATTTCTCAGACCCGCTAGGCTTGGCCATAGAAATGCTCATCCATTCTCTGAAATAAGTTCAGTCAGCCAGACGTCTGCTGTAAATTAGCATTCCTTCTAGGACCCGTGATGGTGCTATCATAGCTACAGAGATACTTGGTCTATCCTACTGTTTTTGGGCAGCAGGGTGAAGGTAGGCTTGCAAATGATACAGTTGTGGCTCATTCCCACTTTGATATTCCTTTATGCAAATCAGATTCCCCATTGGTTGTCTTTAAGTACCTTGCACTAGGTAAAGTGGGATAAAAATAGGCATTAGGTGGTTGAGGCTTACCGTTTAGTACTTAAAACACAACCGAGATATTTTTGTTAATATTTTTTTAAAAAATAATGCAAACTGCCAATACTGAATTATTTGTAAAATCATTGCTGTTATAACAGTTTGCAGCTGGAAACACTGTAAAGTAACACATATTTGATCTTTCTTTTAAAACAGATTATTTCTCCTTTACGCTTTGTTTTTCATATTTTAATTTATTTGTATGATCTTGGAACTGAGTTTGTCAACATGTCCTTTTAACTTTATAGAATTAATTATACTTTCAGAGACAATTTGGAGCAAGCAAATAAATATTTGATTAAGTGCAATGTTCAGATGATTTAACTCTGTTTTCAGAATGAATAATCTTCACTGTTCTGATAAAGTCTTAGAGTGTCCTGGCACTAGGGATGTCTTCCTGCTCTTCCCACTTCAGCATCTCTCATAGGAATAAGAAGAATGTTATAAAATAAATACTGGAAAGATAATTACATTCAACCCTTTTCTATGCAGTAATTAAATATCATTAATCTAATGCAATAGTGACTGTTCCAAATGAAAAACAAGGGCATAAAATGATAGCTTGTTTTATTTTAAAGAAAAATAAATGGAATAAAATAGTTGTCAATGGGAAACAATTCTTTGCTAAAGTTATGATATTAATCAATTCTCAAGACTCAGTAATTTGACTAATTCCTCACCTGGTAGTTTCAGAGAGCATATATCATCTTACTTAGGCTAGTTGGAATAAACTATGACTGCTGCCGAGTATACTTCACTTAGAGCTCCACACTGCTATGACCTCTGGGGCTAGGTTGAAAGCTTGCATTGAAAAATGGGAAGATTTCATTTTAAAAAATGACCAGCAATGAAGTGTCTCTTCACTAAATTGTCAACCTGTTCAGTTAACCTAGGGCAGTTAATGTCTTTCCTAATTATTCCATGCCATGAATGTACATTGTGCTGCAGTATTTATGAAATGTAAGTGAGACACACCAGCAGGACAAATTGTCTGTAACAAAGATAAATTTGGAGGTTTTGTACTGTTGAGTCTGCTATACATACTGCTAAAAAGATTATAAATTTTCAACTATTTATTTATAAAGTCTTTAATATTGTTTGCATTTCCTCAAACCACATACTTATGAGTGAAGATATGAATAATTTAGAAGTAATTCCAAGCTGTTAACCAGTGTGTTTGCTTTTCCCTGTCAAATAGTACATTTGACAAAATATCGAAGGAAAAAATAATCCAAGTTATTAGAAAACTTGTTAAATGTTCCGCTCTCCATAGTGTACTTCATATACTCTAAGACCTTGGAGATTTTCAGTACTGTTTGTTTTTTGGTTTTGGGTTTTTTTTCTGGACTTACTGTGAAGAGGAGAATAGTTTGTCCCATGTGTTCCATGCGCCGTTTCATCTTCTATGGAAATATGTTGAGTAGTGCTTAGAAATCTGGTCACATCTCAGACCATGAAAGGAGTTTTTCCTCCCAGTTGTTCAAAATTAACATGAATATTGAGCAGAGGTTGCAACTAAAACATTCTTCCAAAGTGTGCCTCAGCATTAATTCTTGTGTACCTGCTTGTGTCCCTTTTCTGTTGAGTGAAGTGATGGAAAAAAGACAATCTGAAAGCTAAATGATGATGACAGCAGGAATAAATACAGGGATTAAAGTATATGTGTTTTCCAATATCAAAGCCCTCTAGTGCCTTAATTACAAACTATCATGGCTACTAATTAGGAGACAAGTGTCCTAGTTGTCAGTAATAAAGACATTATTTATTACTGAAGCAAAAGCATCTTCTTTTTGTTTGCTTGTGCATGGAGTGATAGTTACTGAAATATGCCTGGTCCTATTCACCCTTCCCCACATGAACAATATGAAATTAATGGTGTAGATCAAAATGTGCTTCTAGAATTGAAGTTAATATGACATTGCTGTTTTGAGTCTGGAAGCCTCTAAAATAAAAAAAAAAAAAAAGGAGATGGGGAAAAGGAGGGAGAGGTGGGAGAAAGGTAAAGACCAAGGACCACGTCCCTTGCCAAATCCTCTACTCCTTTTCCTTGTAGATGGTGAATGTGTGAAATAATTCGACCATACCATGTGAAATCTTTCCTGAATGCTCCATAAGATTTTGTAGGCTGTTGCTACATGTATGAACCACTGAAAAGAGTAACATATACGAGATTTAATGCTGTGAAGAAAAACACAGAAATCCGTCTAAAAAAATGGAACCTTTCATGGTTTTGTGAAATGCAAAAAGCTTTATTTTGTAAAAACTGCAAGAAAAATTTATTCAGGAATTAAAAATGAGCGATGTTTAGCCCATTTTGTCTATTTGAAATATTTACAAAAATGTTTTACAATTTGATGATGATGCTCCTGTAGTACATGCTAATCTTAAACTAGCAACTAAATCTAGAAAAAATTACAGAATTAAAACTTTTTTACTGTGTGTCTTTAAATAACTGTTTTCCAGGGAAAATGAGCATTGCTCAGTATTGCTCTAGGTGTTTCCTTAAGTACAATGAAATATGAATTAGTACTGTTTTCCTAGTCAGTTCTAATAATTTGAGGTTTTGTTGTGCCTTATACCTTCTGGCTCACTCTGAAAATATTCCATTTTATGCTACAAAAATTACATCTTCTAAGAAATATTGTATACATTGAATATACATAACTTATCAAGTCACTGAACTGGATGGAAAATGTGGATATCATAGAATAGAATCATACAATAACCAGGTTAGAAAAGACCCACCGGATCATCAAGTCCAACCATTCCTATCAAACACTAAACCATGCCCCTTAGCACCTCATCCACCCGTGCCTTAAACACCTCCAGGGAAGGTGAATCAACCACCTCCCTGGGCAGCCTGTTCCAGTACCTAATGACCCTTTCTGTGAAAAACTTCCTCCTAATCTCTAGCCTAAATGTCCCCTGGCAGAGCTTGAGGCCATTCCCTCTTGTCCTGTCACTTGGGAGAAGAGGCCAGCTCCCTCCCCTCTACAACTTCCTTTCAGGTATTTATATTTGTAAAATTATTGAAAGTAATGAACCTTTTTATTTATTTCAGGGTTTTTTTTTTCCTATAAAACCAATATAGGACTCCATTCCAAGCTAAATAATTTAAAGAATTAGAATAGAGATGTAGTTGTTCATAATTACTAGATATGAAAAGGTGGTTTAAAAAATGCTAAAAACTTATATAAAGAAAAGGAAAAAAAGGTAAAGGAAAATAATAAACTTGTTGAGGGGTTTTTTTGTTTTCTTTTTTTTTTTTACCAAAGCCTGTTCAACCACTATAATCTCAGATAAAGAGTTTGTATTAAGAAAACTGCAAGAAGGGGAGCCTTGTAGTTTGTTCCCTTCTTTCCAAATGCTAACTCTGAAAGACAAATCATAGGAATAAAATTAGAGGCTCTCCTTAGTGAATGTAATTTTTCTTTTAAATTTGTGGCACGGAGTGATCTAATCTCAGTAAGACTTCTGATACTCTCTTCAGGCCAACAGTAATAGCTGATAGCACAAATTCACAGGAAACTTTTATGCAGTAATGTTTACTATCTTTGAGGCCATTAAAAGGGGCATTGGGAAAAATATTCATCTCATAATTTAGGATTATTCCAGAGTAACTAATGCTTTGAAAAGGGCTTTTACTGTGTATTTGTGTACAGACATGATAAACTGGGCAGTGCATGTAGCTAATGAAAATGTGAGGCTCTGACAAGTATGTATAAAATTATGTAACATCATTTTTGACTGAAGAAAGTTGGATAATCAGTCTCCTAAATTCATTTAGAGAAAAAACAAATATATACCTTCTGAAGTTTTTAATACCTCTTAAAGTTTTAAAATCATAGATTCATAGAATCACCAGGTTGGAAGAGACCCACCGGATTATTGAGTCCAACCATTCCTATCTATCCCTAAACCATGTCCCTTAGCACCTCATCCACCCGTGCCTTAAACACCTCCAGGGAAGGTGACTCAACCACCTCCCTGGGCAGCCTGTTCCAGTGCCCAATGACCCTTTCTGTGAAAAACTAACTTCCTTGTAATGTCTAGCCTAAATCTCCCCTGGTGGAGCTTGAGGCCATTCCCTCTTGTCCTGTCCCCTGTCACTTGGGAGAAGAGGCCAGCCCCCTCCTCTCTACAACCTCCTACATGTACACTTAAATGTACACTTAAAGGCTGTAGTCATGACAAGAGCCCTTGCTGCTTTGTACATACACAGGTGAAAGATTTTAAACATCTGCAAATTTGAAAATAAAATTACACAGGTCTTGCAATAACCAGTAGTTTACTGTTTGAGGAGAATTCAAACATGCTTCTTCAGAGCACATGAAACATTTATCAGTGCTTATAAAAGAAGGTATTATTCATAACTGAGTTTTTAAAGTTCCTCAGTACAAAGACAGCAAGTAGCAAAATACAGATTATGAAGTCAGTTCTCCTTAGAGTGAATGTGCTTGTAAGGTGAAGGATATTTCATGGGAATTAGATTTCCTTGGGGTCTGACATTCAGAGGATTAAATATGCTCCACAGTTAACCCCTCAGTAACATGGTTCAGAAAAATGTGGGTGCATTACTTTCTGGAGTTTCTGCTTTATGCTTTCCTGGCTATATAGACATTACACAGGAACCTGTATTTCTGCTTTTCTTTTTGAAGTTAGTTTCCTTCATGTCAGAATGGATTTTTATGTGGTCGCCTGCAGCTGCTGACTTTTTAATCCTGTTGTTGCAGTTACTAGGAGGGACATGCTACTCTGAGATGAAGCATTAACTCACAGTAGATGAGTTACTACTGTGAACAGCTGCTTGAAAACTCTACATTTACAGAACATGTTTAACTCCTAAGCTTTTTTTGACCTTTTGCTTCTCTTCTCTTCTCTTCTCTTCTCTTTCTTTTCCTACTGAGCAGTGTTAGTACCAAACAGTATCCTATGAGACAGTGCACAGTTTTAAGTTAGTGCTGATTAAGAGCTTTAAACAGACCCTTTTAATTAAACATTTAGTTTTTGATTAATCATAGTGAATGTGTGTCTTCTTGTCATGTAAAAAGCATGAGGAACCTTTGAGCTAACTGGAACCTTTCCGGGGGTGTCATTTTGAACTCTGCATCATGAAATTGTATTTTTCCATTGAGATCATTAATCCTCCTTACCAGTGACCACCTTATTCTTCAATCAGTTTAGAAAAATTTCTTCAAACAGTTAGAAAGAGGAATCCTAGCATATTCTTAAATTTGGCTGAAGAATAAAAGGAATAGCTGATTAACTGCACTTTAATCAACTAGTTATATTTATATCAGAATATAATTTATCTAATTCTCCTTGTTTCCCTAGAAGAATTGGAGTTGCTGCTTCAATATCATGCAGATATTTAAAAATGATTAATTGAAATACAATATAGACACTATATGCCCTGAACATGAAAACAGACAATGAAATTCTGACCTCTCCATTTGCAAATCTGATCTCTGTTTCCCCAGATTTTCTTTAATTGTTATACAAAGGTCAGTGTCTCATTAAAAAAAAAAAAAAAGGTTGCTAATTTATTGAAAATCTGTTACTTAGACATGAAGATATAACAATCAAATGTTCACATATAATAAATGTAGAGAATCACCATTTTTGGAAAACTAAATATATCTCTTAAGAAACCAAAATATACTTCTATTTAGACCCTATACTCACAGTATCTTTGATTTCTACTGTGTCTGCCAACTGCTACTTTTTTATTTCAAGACATTCTATCAGTCAAAAACTAACAGGCTGAAAAATTGTATTAGATTAAGTGGAGGGACTTTTATATTCATGGCATACTTGGAAAATGGAATCAATCTTTAAATATCTTGCCACTTTCCATCTGGGCATTATTCCAGCAATTTAAATGACTAAATATATCAAGAGTATTCCAGATTAAATGGTAGCTCTGAATGTCTTTTTATAAATGGTGTGACCCATAAAGGACTGAATTTGTTGTGGCGGTTAATGATATCTATGTTTCATTTACCAAAGCGTACTGAATATTAGGGCCATATAAGACAACTGTGTTTGCAAGAACCTCTCCTTGTAAAAAGTCCTGTGACTTGAAGGAGGAATTCTACTGCAAATCAAGCACCTTCTGTAGAAGTATGTAAAGCCAACTTTCCCTCGCCTCTTTTATTTTTTTTTTTTTTTTGACATGATGATGCTGCATTATAACTGAAGAACTTTTCACAAAAGATCAAATTAAAAAGAAAACCAACATATCTCAGAAGTGGAAAGCTAGGACAGGAGGAGGGAGGTCAAAACAGTAAGAAACAAATAAATGAGAATGCCTAAAACATCAAAATTGCATGTTGCTTTGTTTGGCTTTTTTAAAAACGTTTAATAATTTATTGCTGCCATCACTTTTCTTAAATGCTTTTTTTACATTGGAATCTGCAGTGTGGTCCTGACAGTTCTTCTGGCAAGTACTAGTTCTGACAGAATAGATTTGCCCTCCTTTCAGCCCAAAAGGGGTAAGTAGGAGGATGTCGTGCTCTTCATTGCTGCAATTATGCTCTCCTGCTGGGACATTCCTGCTGTTCCTTCGAGTAGCATTATCTTCTTGGCAAGGAGATGTGTTCTCAGTTGTTCTTTAATTTTCTTATTCACCCTTTCTGTGTGCAAGATACTTAGAGAAAGTTTGTAAGGAACTGGAGTTCTTCACTGAGCCATCTAAATGTTCTGTGGGCGCAATGTGTATTAGTCATAAGTGGCAACACTGCAACTGAATCTTGTGGATCACCTCAACCAACTGCCAACAAACCTGTGCTGTGTAGCAAAGCAGAAGGCATATTTGATTTCACATATGTCACTGAAAATGGTGCTGGAAATATTGAGCTACCTAAGCACTTTTGGTACTGTTCTCTATAAACCTCCACCTTCGAGGCCAACCTGATTTCTTACACAAGGTGGGAAAAGGAGAATTATAATAGACAAACAATGTCAAAAAGTTTAATGCCTTTAATACTAAAAATCATTTTCCAATACATCATTTAATTTGTGATATCATTGGCCCTGAGGGTGTAAAAGCAATGCTTGAGTCAGTTGGGTCGTCATTCCCAACAGTAGAGAAAACCTATTTCTGACAATACAAGAATTCAAAGTGTAGGGCAACAGAAACTTGAAGCTGATTTCATTACATTAAAGTGACTAACAGCTAGAATACAGAGTGTTTAAAGCTCTGTCAATCCACATTAGCAAGTTCCTCTGACTATAACTAGCATCACTTCATCTGACTTCTTTGTTTTATTTTATGTATATGTATTTTTAAAGGCATAAAAATAGTACAGCTTTTGACGTTAACACCAATAAGCTGAGCTTTTTAAAATGTCTCTATGTTTATCTTTGCACAAGTTTGTGTTTATCTCTGCTGGCTGAGAGGTAAATATTAAGGCCCAGCAGTAGACAAGAGCAACTTTCCCAAGCTGTGATAATTTGACTGCTTTGTCTAAGTCCATTAGTTTATACCTTTTCTGGTGAAACTGACATGACAAATGACCAAGAGAAAATCAAACTTAGACAGAAGAAAGGATGTCCTACAATAACTTAAAAATCATCTTTGTGTTTATGAATCTCAGTGTTCTCTGCTGTGATAAAATGCCTGTAGACCCAGAAATTATTCTATCTCCCTCTTGTTTTGGATTATATGGGGGCACAATAAAGTTCTGCAGCTATCAGTTTCTTAAGCTGTTGATTTTGCCTGAAATTGAAAAACCTTTACCTTTTCATAAACAAAGTGGAAGTTCTTAGTTGATGAAAAGATTTATAGAAATGCTTGTAAATAAGACAACAGTGAAATTCCTTAGTTGTTGAATGAACAGTTTATAAAGTATTGAACAAAACAGGATCCAGAAAATAACAGAAGTCTATGTGCTTAATTTATACAGGACGACTGGTGTTCTTTTGCCACAGAATTCCCATGTGATGTTAGAGGAGTCAGTTAAGAATTGACACTGTGTATTTCTTGTTTTCTGAGTGGATCCATGGGATTTGATTTGCTGAATATTGAGCATTTGCAACCTTGCTAACCTTGCTTTGAACATATATGAAAGATTGTATTAAGCCTTGTGAAAATGAGCTTCCATGAGTTTCCTACAAAGTGCCCAAATTAGTCAGTACCTTTGATCTTAATTTCACTGTGCCTCTGTTCTGCATAAAGTAGGTATAATAATAACTTCTCATCTCACAGGATTGTTGTGAATATATATGTAGTAATGTTGTGAAGCATTCATACTGTAGCAATAAATATCATGGAAAAGTGTATTTTCAGCTCAAATTTTCTATAATGTTTGGTAGGTAAAATATGGGAATACAAAACGTGGGAAGAGTCAGGCTTTGAGTTTGATAAGTAAGTAACATCTAATAAATAAGCTAACTTAGCAAAAGAAGCTCCTGTTCAAACTATAGTACGTGATTGTATCATAAAATGTTACACCATAATGCATATGTTGAAAGGAGCTGAACTAATGCTGTTAGTATTTATGACATCAGTACAGTTCTTTTGATGTGTACTTCCTCTGTAATTAATACAGGTAGCAAAATTTCCAAGTGTGAAGAATTTATAGCATGAAACTCAGATCTTGGTTTATAGTTCTGCTTAAAAGTAGGGATAATGCGATTGATCAAAGCACCATGCCCTAAGATACAAAGCATGAAAGATGTGAGGGATACAGAAGGATGTACACCTTTCAATTAATTGTGTAATGCTAGTTCTTTGCTTGCTGAAATGAGTGAGAATCTTTCTGTTGGTTTCATTGTAGCAGGAAATTAATTCAATTTGCTTTATAAAAATAACTATACTAAATAAGCTCAATCTTTATGCAAGAAAAAGAAATGTCACTCATCTGTTGGCTTTCTAAAGTTAAATTTTAATGTATGCTGTATTTGTATAGAAGGAGAATTTTTGGGAAAAAGAGCTCCTTATTTGTTGTTTGCTAGAAATGCTTAGTGTCTAATTTTGAATGAGGTCTCAGTGCTTAACTTATTTAACCGATATCCCCTCTTTAATACTTTATTTACTTCATTTTATGTGAAGCAAATTATGATCTCCAAATCTTAGGGAAAAAATGGAAGTTTTTGAATTTTCATTACCAAAATCAAATCACAGAAATGAGAAAAAATAATACCAATTTATTTTTATAATTCGGTTAAGCTACAATTGATGCTATACTAAAAACTAATCAGTATACTATAATTGGGGAGATATTTTTGGACTAGTGTACCAGCTGGTATCACAGATGGTACAGATGGCATAAGGCTCTTTAATGGGATAAAGATAATATGTTGGCACAAAGAGAGTTGAGTATATGAACATGTGATTTTTCTTTCCCATTATAAACTGCCTAATCAGTGTAATTTTAATTGATACACAGTTGATACATTTGTGTTCCACAAATCTGGGTATATTCCAAAATCAATATTTTGCAGTCAGTGACATGAGTATAACCTTACTTTGTACTGGAAAATCTCGTATTCCAGAGTAGGCAACAACCTATTAAACCTTGTAGTTTAAAAGAATTGCAGGGCAAGTTTTATGTTATTTAAATGGACTATCTGAGATTTTAAAGGGATATTTATGGAAACAGATGAATCCCTCAGAAAGGTTTTATTCTTGTGAGCTCTTATATTGATGTAGATACGGCAAAAAGTATGATAGCAGTATTAGTAATGAACAATCTTGATGTTTAATGATCAGGGAATCATCCTAATTTTTTTCCCTGAAGATCCACAGTGTGGCTGGGTATTTATTGACAGTAGCAGAGGGGCCTCACTAGATAGTATGGGTTTTATTGGATGCCATTTCTTTTCTTTCATAGGATATCCTATAAAGTGGTGTTGAATTCAAAATATTATCACCCTTACCCCATTCAGAACTTCATTTTGTTATTTCTCTATTTTATGTACATTGCATAAGATGTAAGAACATATCCTATACATGGAATATCTACAGTGGTGCTTTCACTCATGAAGCTGGCAAGAGGTTGCTAGGTTAGGTTTTACCTTTTGAAATAAACATATCTGCCACACACAAAAGTTACCAGTGTGTACTTTGGTGAAAATCTAGCCATTTTCATCCAGATTCCATAGTCTTTGATATTCAAAAATGCTGTATTCATAAGAAATGGATTCTCAAATCTTTGTTCATTAGACAAAACCTCTGAAAGCTTTTCTTCAACACACTGAGATTGCTAAGGATATTTAGTGGAATATTACACCCAAAACCTCATTACTCCAGTATTTAGAGTCATTTCCAGATCATACAGAAATGTGGCTAAAGGTGTTAGGATTTGTTTAGTGATGGGAACCTTGATTAGTAATTATTTTCACACAGATCCTGAACCTGGTAATAGTTAGGACATATTGTTAGGACAGGATTGTTAGGACGAACCTAGAAGAAACTATTTAGTTGAGATAACAAGTTGCTTCATTCAAAGAAAAACTATATAGCTTAATGACCCAAGGGAAAACTTGTGGTGGAGGACACCTTAGGAAAACACAAACCTTGCTGATTTCCTTACTAGGAGCTGCAATGCACCCTCTAAATGGGTATGACTGGAGGCATATCCAAAATACGCTCTTCTGACACCTTAAAAGTTGCAAAAGGAGAATTTTCTTATGTTTTTTTTTTATCCCTACAGTGATGTTCATTGTTTTCTTTGTGACCATCCCACTTGTAATTTGAAATTTTGTGTTCTTTAAGGCTGCGGTAGTCATATGGTCCTCATGTAAGTATCAAGGAGACAGGACTGATTGTTGCCTTTGTTAATGTCATTGTGCTTTTATCAATGGATGAAAATACATATAAAGACAGTATCTAAACTCTGTCCTGAATCCTGCCGTAGAGGTCTTTGAGTTTATGCACTGAAGTAAAACCTTGAACATTAGACAGAGGAGATTATGCCTATTTGGGAATACCAAACCATCAGTTCTTTATCAAGAAGTTGACAGAATCCAATAAATGAGCTGATAAATCACAAAAAGCAAGTGGCTTAGGAGAAATAAGTGAGTATGCCCTACAGAAGGCAGTGGAGCATGTGGATTGTACAACAGATGTGCAGAGTTCTTGCATGCTTAGCAAATGTAAATATGGTTTTGAAAATTTTAGGATATGGATTCCTTATTAAAAGTATTGTTGGAGGCACATTCAGCTATTCTGTCCCACTTGCCCTCATTATATCAGAAACACTTTTTTTGGTATTCAAACGTATTGTGAAATGAAAAATGATTAAATACAAATATAAAAGTGATTGAAGTTGTAAGAAGTGCCATTATTCTTCTGTGGATAGGGTGAGGGGTAAAACCCTACTTTCATTTGTATTTCAGAAACCATCATTCTCTGCTGGGTTCCAGTGGGTCCACCCATGCCTGATATGTTTCTGTAATAGCATCAGTTTTTCATGTTTCTTTTGTTTTAGGAGCAAGATCCTGCTGACTCTACTGTTTGTATAGGGACTGAATTGCTTTGACAGAGGCCAAAACAATACTAGCACTTGTTTAGAAAAAAACCCTTTGTTGTAATTTGAAGTTCTTGCCTTTTCATAAACTAAAATCTGATTCCTAGTAGTTTTGTATTATTAAGAATAGATTTCTGCTTGATGTATTAGTAAATAAGTCAACATCATTATTTGCTAAATCAGAGAAGGAGGAGTGTGGGTTAGAGTAAAGATGAAGTGATTTTGGCGCTGGTCTTTTTCACTTTCACTGGGGTGCATTAGATTCAGAGTTAGTGAAGTGTCTCCATTTCATTCATAGGAAATGAAAGATTGACCTGAACCTTTTGTTACTGTTTTATATTTTTTAGGCTTTTTTCTTTCTCCACTCAGAAACTACAAGTTATGATCTTATATTTGAAAAGAGTTCAGAAGAGCTCTTCAATATCATAAAACCCATTGATTCATTTTTTATCAGACCTCTGAAATGCCATCTGTTTTACATTCCAGTCTTGTAATCTTGTCATTAATAATAAAAATAATAGTCTTTGGTTTATTAAGTGTCTCAGAATAAATTATTGTAAGCTTTCTGATTTTGTAAAGCTTATGTTGTATAAGTTATTTTGGCTTGTATGAATCTCCTTAACAGTTGTGAGATGTCAGTTTTTAAGAAGCCATTGAATCTTCTTCTCTTGGTTGTTTTTGCAGATAAACATATGTCTTGCTGCTTCTCCACACAATAGCTATACTTACTATTAAAACTATCCTACAGTTGCACTTTGGCTGGGATATTTTGGTTGTATAATACAGAGTTTCATTCACACCAGGACTGGCAAAAGATATGGGAACTGCAGAAAAAAATCAGTGAAAGGCTTTGTCCTCTGAGCCACTGATTCACACAATAGACTTGCATGCAGTTGCTGTAGGAGTCATCTTCTGCATAAGAGCTCAAACAGAGTTGTTAACTTTTTGTTTACAGTAACCAGCAGGGTACCTTAGTCCTCTTTCTAAATGCAAGATATATATAGGATCTTTTATTGAGTAATTTCCAGTCTAAACTCCAAAGTTAGATTTTATACCCTACTTACTCATATTTTTTAGGATTATAGGTTTGAGTTTTCCCAACTCGAACTGAACTAGAAATAAAATAAAAACTTACTGAATCTTAGTGTAACAGGGGCATATGTCAATGTGCTCCAGTAGTTCATAAAATAATCTGAAGTTATCTATAGAATACAGCATCTGTTGTAAGAGTAGAAGGTCTGATTATTAGCTACATTTCATTGCATCATGCTCCTGGAGAGGTCCACAGGAAATAATTTATTCTTTTTGCTCAATGTCAGTTAAAGAAATATCTTTACCCTTTCCTGGAGGAATTCAGATACCTTTGTTCTTGTCTCTCATTGCTGTGCAGCACAGTTTGAGCACAGATATTTATTGCCTTTCACTTTTCATAGTAAGACATGCTTCTGCAAATTGAGTAAAAAATCTGCCAAATGAAAAGTAACACTTAAACCCCTATGTATGCCAGAAATATATTACTTCACTAAGCATAAGTCTTGTGTGGAAATACACCTTCTGCATTCCAGACATTTAATCTGTCAGCTTTCCTAACACTTGGCATTGTTCTATGGGATCCTCTGGGTGAATTTTTTAATAGTTTTTTAAGTAATCTTAAGTTCATAGTTGGTGTTCACAAGTTCCAGGTGAGAAGTTGGCTATCATTATTTTTCATTAATTTAATAAATGCTGTTGTTTTAGGCGATTTCTAGTCTACTTTTTTTTCAAGTGAATAATTAGTAATCAAAGTACTGTGTGAGTTCATAAGTTCCTTTATTTATAATTATTCTATATAATGTAGTTGCTGCCAGAGGAGAAAAATGTCGACTTTGAGAAATTTCCCTAGGATCATTTTAGGATCATTATCATGTACTATTTTAGTAATAGAAGTGTCAACACCATGTTAGAATGCAGTAATATTTGAATTAACTACAGACGTAAAAGGTATCAGATAATTAATCTTGGAAAGGTTCTGTGATTCCTCTTCTATCATATAATACAAATATTCTTTCAAATATGCTATACCACGTGGGGTGAGGGTGGATTTACGACAAAGTAGTTTGTTAAACATTATGAAAATGTGTTGAAAAGCAACAATTTATGTTTCTGAAGCTGTAATAACTAATTGATTTTTCTAGTATACAAGTATATGTTCTGATGTATGTAAGGTAAAATATTTACCAGATGAATGTTACCCTGAGACATGTAATCTAAGGACAGAATTTCTTCTTTCATTCGATCAGCTCAGCACCAAGTACTAAGATAGATATATATATATAGATAGATATACACACACACATATCTATATACACATACATATGTACTAGTTGTTTATCTGCTTCATCATCACCATACAGATATACCAGGAATCCAGCTGTTTTTCTGGGCAGTGATGTACTATGAAGAGACACCACAGCTGAGATAACTCTGCAGTGGGAAATAATATGCAAGTCCTAGTGCAGGGCCTTTGCTCTGCTAATTAGCTGAGTAAGCAATGCTAACTATAGCAGGCATTATGCCACATAAGCAGAGCTGTGCTACTTCTGAGACACAGTTACTGCCTGTACACAATGCTATTTTGGGGAATTGTGAACTCTTCACAACTTATTCAGAGCTAGCTGCATGCATCTGGCTCCCCTCTAGAGCGGGGAAGGAGGAAGGCTGCTTCAAACAACAGAAAAACTTTTAAGAGAGAGAAATGACATTGAGTTTCTTTCACTTGTGGGCTGGGTATCCTGGAGAGATAGAGTCTCAAACTCATCACTGCTGAGATCTGCCTCAGTGGCGTATCTTGCCAGGCTGTCACTTCCTCAATGAGTAAGAGCAATCTAAATCTGTCACATCTAAAACTGGGGAGCTCCCTGCAGCTTTGGAAAGAAGATGCCACAACAACTGTCCAAAGAAATCTCTTTTTTTTCTTATAATTAGCTTTACTGAGACTTTAGTAACAACTTTGCTAGTGTCTGTGGGTAGAGATCTGCAAACAGCCAGCTATTATTTTTGAAGGTTGTTCCAAAACTACTGGGAAGGCATGATTTGAGATTGAAAGAATCATGGAATCAGAATAGTTAGGCTTGGAAGGGACCTCAATGATCATAGAATGATAGAATCACGAGGTTGGAAGAGACCCACCAGATCATCAAGTCCAACCATTCCCACTAATCGCTAAACCATGCCTCTCAGCACCTCATCCCCCTGCACCTTAAACACCTCGAGGGAAGGTGAGTAGACCATCTCCAAGATCATCTAGTTCCAACCCCCCTGCCATGGACAGGGAAAACTACCACTAGATCAGGTTACCCAAGGCCCCATCCAACCTGGTGTTAAACACCTCCAGCGTTGGAGCAGCCACAACTTCCCTTGGCAACCTATTCCACTGTCTCACCACTCTCATGGTGAAGAAATTCTTCCTAATGTCTAGTCTAAATCTGCCCCTCTCCAGTTTATGCCTTTTCCCCTTGTCCTTTCACTACAAGCCTTTATGAATAGTCCCTCTCCAACTTTCTTGTAGACTCCTTTCTGGTACTGGAAGGTCACTATAAGATCTCCTTGGAGTCTTCTCTTCTCCAGGCTGAACAAGCCCAACTCTCTCAGCCTGTCCTCATAGGTAAGGTGCTCCAGCCCTCTGATCCTCTTTGTAGCCCTCCTCTGGACCCATTGCAACAGCTCCATATCCTTCTTACATTGAGGGTTCCAGAACTGGACACAATACTTCAGATGATGTCTCAGAAGA
>WAAB01011332.1:0-11793 GCA_013389865.1 Piaya cayana | reverse complement strand
CCATTCCCAACCATCAGTGGGGGCATGTTCTCTTTGACCTTCCTCTTTTGATTGACATACCCATAAAAGCCCTTCTTGTTAGTCTTTACTTCCCTTGCAAGTTTAGCTCCAGCTGTGTCTTGGCCTTCCTGACTTTCTCCCTACACATCTGGGCAGCATCCCTAGACACATCCCAGATTACCTGACCGTGCTTGCATTGCCTGTGCAGTTCGCTCTTCTTCCTTAGTTTAACCAGCAGGTCTCATTTCAGCCATGACAGTCTCTTTCCGTCCCTGCCTGATTTTCAACATACCGGGACTGAGCACTCTTGTGCTTTAGGGAAAGTGTCCTTGAATATTTTTCAGCTCTGTTCTGCTCCCTTGTCTTGGAGGACCACGTCCCAGGGGATCCTACCAAGTAATTCCTTGAAGAGCTGTTAGTCTGCTTTCCTGAAATTTAGGATCCTGACTATACTCCTCATCTGTCCCGTATCCCTCTGGACATTGAACTCCACCAGTGTGTGGTCACTGCAGCCCAGGCTGCCTCTGCTCCTAATATCACTGATGAGTTCACTTGTATTGGTGACTGTAAGGTCCAGTATTGCATCTCCTTGGGTAGGGGTCTCAATCAGATGGAAGAAGAGCTGCATAACACATCCTGAATTTTTTTAGGATTGATTTTCTAGGAAAATAGATATTTTGTACAAATCATGACTTAAAAACAAAAGAGCTTTAATAGATTAACTTGAGTTTGTTTCTTTACAGTGAGAAAATTTGACTGATGTCAATGTAGACCCACAAAATCTTTCATTTGAGACAAATCATAATTTTTAGGTGAACAAAGTTCTGGATTTTTTTTTCCCAGCTATGTAAGTCAGTTTCAGAAAATGTTCTTAGAAGTTTTTTTGGAGCAGTTGTAATGAGTAGGTTGTGGCCATACCAAAATGCAGCTATTTAGGGTAAGCTGTGGTCAGAAGAGATAATTTTCCTTTGTAATAAGGCCTATCATAATATTAATGACTACCTTAATGATTTAGAGATATATATTGCTTTTTTTCCATACCTTTTTTTACTGAGTTGTATTTCATTAATCATCTTCTGAAAAGCCCTGACATAATTTCCAGCTGGTAAAAGACTGGGGAAGAAATTAGTGGATGCAAATTATGATGAATAACTTATTTACTCTGCTTTTATTTTTACAGCAGCACCACAGTGCATACATCCTATGCACCAAGAAATCAGCAAGTAGTGGTATATACAACATATAGAGAAGGTTCTTCACCTGGGAAAAAGTCATTTTGCAAGTTAAAAACGCAACAAGAAACATTCTGATAGTACCTTTTGGCCTTCAACAACTCCCAAGTCATGACAGGAGGTCCTGCTATCTCTCCATGTCAGGTTCCCTGTCTGTCTTGGGTGATGCTGGTAAGAGATGTCCTCTGTGGCTCCAGCATCATCATCTCCCACAGAAAACAATCTGTTTCTTACCAGCATTACTAGGATGATAAATGGAGGTTTTTATGGAAATCTTGCATATGTTAGTTCTGAGAAAGGATGGACTGGTCACCTGTTTGGTAAAGAGGAGACCTTTTAACTCTGAAAATGAGGTAAGAGTTGGCCCCTCCGAAATACTCCCCTTCAGGAATATCAGCTTTTCCTCACTGTTTGAAGCTGGTTCATCGTGCATTTTCTGGATGAGGAATGAGTACACAGAGTTTTTACTACACAGTCTTGTTTAACCATTGTTTGTTATTGGTAATGTATTACACTTTGCTTTGTTCATGAAGTGACTGATTTAAGAATCAATCAGATATTCCACCAGATTGTGCTTCTGAGAGCACTTAATCGACTAACATAATCTTGCTCTGAGACATCAGATTCCTTATTATAAACATCCTGTATGTCTTTGGCATCATTTTAGTGAGAATCTTTTGCTATCTGCATTGAGAACAGGATAAAGACAAAAGTATACATGACTAATGAATTAAAAGACCCACTTTAAGTTAAAAAGAAGACCCTATTCCTGGTAACAAAAAGAAAGGTAGTCTACCCTAAATAGTTCTAGTTTTCTCATATGAAAGAGAAGAAAAGGAGGAATTTTTATTTTCTCTTTCTGGAAGCATCAGCATCTGGAGTTTCTTTGAGTCTTTTGTAGTTGGATCTGTCTTAAGACTTGAGAGGTTTGACTTTGGCTTGTTTAGCAACAGAAATTCAAGGTAAATATTAAAATATTTAAGTATACCTTTTATTTCATAGCCTTGGCTTTCTGACATGAATTCCTTTGGAAAAATGATCCAAAGAAAAAGTCTGTTAAAGAACTTACGTACTTTAGAGCTGAAATTATGCAACATACACAAAAAATGCTTTTAGATTGATACAATGGGACAGGTCAAGTAATGTTCAGAGGCTTAATATTCTTCTGTTTATCTATGCTAGATACCAAACCTTCTGTTCCTTGGAATCAGAAGCTTTATTTTAATTTCTTTTATCTAGCTGGAGAAAGGTTAAAGAAAAGATTAAGGTATTAAGATTTGTAAGAATTATGAGATTCTCTAAAACAATTCCAAAGAAGCTTTATTTTGGGCTCAGCTGAATGATAGCATGAACCAACTTTTATTCTGCTTTCAGTTGAGCTATTTATACTTTGTAGTTCACTGAGGACAGTGCCTGAGGTCATTATTATATTCCCTCATGGCTCTGTTTTATAAACAGCATTTGAGAGCATTATTCAAGCATGTATTTATTTTATTTTGTGCTTTTAATGTTTCAAAATGCTTTCATTGCTTCCTTATTCACACTAAGTTACAGTACTGTGGGTTTAATTCTGAATTAAAATACATATCGTACCAATCCAGAAAAGCAGGTGATATTTTTTGCCTGAAGAAATGAGGCTTGGCCCCTGTTTCTCTTTGGAAATGGAGTAAGGGAGCATTGCAGGTGGCAACAAAAAAGACAGCAACCTAAACTTCTTCACTGAAACAAGATCCTATAAAAATGCAGCAGAAACATGGCCAATGAAAATGGTTACCTGTGTGGAAAACTTGCCTGGAAATCCCAACATGATCAAATAGGTCTTCTACAACTGAGGATTAGTAAGAGATACTAGAGATGGGACCAAGTGCTGAATGGTGCAGACATATGTTGAATGTTTCTAATTATCCTTTCTTTGGAGAGTTTAACTTTGTCACAAGTGAGAATTCTTCCATTATCTTCACTATTTTTTAGATCAATATAAAGCCAAGAAGGAAACCTATGCATTGAAAGGAAACAGATTCTAAGCATTGGAAGAAGACAAGTTTTACTTTATATGTTTTGCTTTATTTTTTATACAAGCCTGACTTGTGTGTTAGATTTTTGAATTATTTTTTTCTTTTTATTTTTATACAAGACATGATTAATCCATGGAATTCCTTGTTGCTACTTCAGGCCAAGGTATTGAGTTGCTGCTAGCTTACAGTCCATGTCTATTCCATTTTTGAAGCCAGCTGGGAAGTCTGAGAGGCTGTAAAAGTTGTGGCATATCAGTACTGTACAAGTCATACCCTGTAACTTAGAATATGGAAGAGGCACAAGCTTGGATCCCAGGTCAAGATGGAACAGAAAACGAAGTGTTAAGAAATGTCAGATTATTTTAGGAGATATTTGAAAAATACCTGGCTTTTAGGGGATGAGATTATTTAGTCAAGGATTTGGGGGTTTCTCTTTTTTTCATAATTTTATAATTCTCTTATGTGCTTTTCAGGATCATGGTCAGATACAGACTTGAGAATGCCATGGGACCTTTCACAGTCTAGTGAGAAAACCTATCCCTTTTGGGGAATGGCATGTGTTTTACTGCTTTGTTACTCTGATTTACTATTGATTTTTCACATTGGATTGCTTGTGGTTTAAGTGGGAGTTCCTCTGCTTCACTTTGAGACCTATATATGAGCCATGCTGTTAGCTAATATATATACCAGTTATATCCTTCTTCCCTATTTTCTTGACATAGATTGCACTTAGTCAGTTCATTCCAAACTGCTTATGTGCACTGAGCTATAAACTACAGGGCAGCAGTAGAGTGTGTGTTAGAGACAAGTTTTCTAGAAAAGATTTTGTTAACAAATAACTTACATGCAGGCAGTCAGGCAAACGCTGATGTAACACAGAAGAAATACAAACTTACTCAGTCTGTTTTGCTTTCCCTGTCATGTATAGTCTGTAAATTGTGTTGTCTTTACCCTTGCCATGTAACTCCCTCACTACTAAATTTCTTTAAGAAATTCTACCAAATAGTCTTAGCATGTCTCTTTTACCAGCATAAGGCTTTGAGTGCCCTCAGTGGTGCAGTAAATTATGATGATGAGGGAGGTAGAAATATTGATTTATATTTTTATGGTTTTGTTGTATTACTCATTTTCCTTTAATATATAGAGTAGTATATTTGGGAATGTAATTAAAACTAACCGTCTTCAGCTATTTAGATATAAGCCTGGTAAGAAACAAATTAATTTAACTTGATTCTACTCATACAAAAAGCGTAATCATATTTCAGAGGCTTCATCTATTATGCGTACAGTTGTGTGTAGTAGAAAAGCCAGGATTTTTTTCCCCATATTGTTAGGTTTTATGGTTTCAGTAGATGGATGGCATCAAGATGCAACTTTATGAAATGAGGTTTATGAAATGCCTAGAACTGAGCAAGTATGCAAACACTGAAAGAAATGATCTAATTTTAGGGCTACTAGGAGCACACTGGAACGTGGAGCTGGAGCCTCATCATGCAGGGGGCGTTGTAGGAGTTGGGTACAAACATCACTGGCAGTCAGGCAGGAACATTAACAGCAAAAGCAGCTTTGCAAAAATGCAAAACATTTAATGTGAACAACACATTAAGAGATTACTTTTAAAACCAGATAGAAAAGTTCTGTTGGTAGTTGTCTTTGCAGCAAGAGTTAGATAGTATATCCTACCCACCCACAAATCAAGCAATGTTTTACAGCTGTATTCAGTGAGGGTGCATGGCACAGGTGTGGCCAATGTACCTGCTGAGGGGCAAGCCTTTCAGTAGAAGTGACTTCAGTTGAACTCTCTTCGGTTGCTTGTGGGTAGCAGAGCTCAGGGTTAGGTTTTGTGGCTGACTGATCTAAGGAGAAAGTTGTGACTTGAAGTTTATTCTGATAAAAAGTGTGGTGGTTTGGGTCCTAGGAAACTAGGGGAGAGTTTGAGGCAAGAAAAGGCTCAGTCTCACTTTTGAAGGCTTTAATAGCCTTGTGGAAGCAGCTTACAAATAGCACTGAGGAACAGGAATTAAAGATAAAGCTGTCACGATTTTTAGAAGCACCTGCTACAACAGGATTGCCGAGTATACAATAGCTGTGTAACTGAGCTGGAAGCAAAGTGAAAGGCATGACCTAAGGAGAGTTTTTCAAGGCATCTATGAGTGTTTTAATTCAGAAGGAGAGAGTGAAAGGATGCAGCTGAAGCAGGTAAGGCTTTGCTACAGTAGCTTATACAGTTAAAAATATTAGTGTTGCATATTTTCTTAGTGCACAGAAAGCATGTATAAATTTTATTTGAAACTGCATCGCCTGGTTGCGGTTTATGCTTATTTTAACAAACTTGGAGCTGATCTGTGTTGTGCTATCCCCACCTAGTGGTAAAATAGAAACGATAAAAACAAAACCAGAGACAAATTTTTTTTTTTAGTTGTTGCACTTTTGTAAAGTATTGGGGGAAAGGCAGGAGCAATAGAACTGATGAACTTCGTTAGAAATGAAAATTAATAAAGAGGGTAGTAATCCATTACTAGCTTTATATTTTAATGGCTTTTCTTTATTGTGTGATAACTTGTTAAGGAGTAGTTACTCATTTAATAATTTCTCATGTTAAAATATTTGTGGTAGATGTAATTAGCTAATCCACAAGTTTTGTGTTTTTGCTTGTATGATTTAAACATCAAAGCTCCACTTAACCAAAGAGGGTGAGATTTCTTGTATTATGTAACAAGAAGACTTAAATGGAGCAAACTACATTTTATACTTAGTTAATTCTGAATTGTATAACTACATATACTTCTTGATATAAAATTATTTTATATGCTATGTTTTTAATAAAAGCGCTTTTGTGTTTTTAAAATAAAAATCAATTTAATTAGTAGTGGACAGTAATGGAAGTAACTGGGGGGGGGCATGTCTTGGAATTTGATACCTTGAATGTCTGAGTTTTGTCTGCATACTACATTTTCCATTTCTGTGCCTCCTAGAGCAACTATTCTAGATTCTTGCCCTCCTCTGTATTCACCTGGGCTGGAGACTGTGGATCATGACTCTGTTAAGCTAACTATTGGAGCTTGTTTTTTCTCAGTTCTGTAATATGAATAGTTATCCTCATTAGTACTGTATAACACCATCATTTTCATTATTCCCTGCTTGAGATAACTGTAGGGGGAAAAAAGGAAGATATGTCTAGAATAACTGAACTTATTTAGCCTAGAGAAGCTGAGCTGTGGGGGATAGGTAACATGACACTGACTTTAAATGTCTTGTAGGGGTAACGTGCAGAAAGCGGAAGAAGTTATTGAGCTGAAGAGCAAGGTTAAGCAAGTAAGAATAATTTAACTGTAAATAAATCTAGGTTTATGACCATTAAAGAGACGACTGTCTGAAGTGAACATCTAACTAGTGACGGTGCACAAAGGGTGCTCACTGCAGAGTCAGTTTGGCACACCCATGGAAAAAACAGGACATGATTTTCTGTAGTAATATGTAGGCGCTAGAGTCTGTGATCCTGGGAACTCTTCTCTAATACTCTCATCTTTATAAGAGTTTTAGCTGCTGTCGTGTTACAAAGTGGGAATTTGAAGAATTAACAATATGCTTTTGAAGAATTAACAATATGCTTTTCAGCACTTTACTGTGCAAATGGACTTCTATAACTTGTTGTGGTAGGTGCTTCTCATGATACCAGTTACATACATTGTACTGCACTCCCCTTCTGCCTGAACGTACTACTGTGTTGATAGACAAATTCAGCAGGTTGCAGAAGAAGGCAAGACAAGTTAGTGTCTGCTGGAGACACCGGTGATGACCTGGCATTGTATAAAAGGTAGGAACAAGGGATTTATATTTTCTTATTTCTGGAAGAGTTTTGACTGTCACTTGTGTCCAGGTAGTGGTAACACTGCATTACAATTTGGGCTTCTTAATACTACAGGTTGGTCTAACTCCCAATTTTCCTTCCTCAGAATTGTCATGTGCCAACTATACACCTGAATTTTTTTTTCCATCTTAAATGCGTCCTTCCTCTATTTTTCTGTGTTTTTTTAACCAAAGTAATAGAACAGAACTATAACTGATAGCTGTATTCTGCCGTGCTTGCCACAACTTCATAGTCTCCTAATTGCGTTCTCTCTCCACTTTGATGTCTTTCAAGGCTTTGGGGAAGGTAGTGTTGAGTGTTTGTAAATCTGCTCCAGTGGCTTCCGGCAGAGAGCCAAGTGGGGTAGATTTACTGATATCTCCTGGACTTGGTTTGCTTGATGGGGCTGAGAGCAATGAAAAGGTACCTGATGGAATGATAGAAGGATCTGTGAAGGAGAAGGGCCTCTCTATATCATATCAGAGTGAATTAATTTGCCCTTCACAAATGGTGAACTGCAAGGATTTAATCAGGCTACATATGATAATTACTAATGCAACTGTAAATTGTACTGGCAGTACCCCAAGTTCTTAGTCAAAGTTGCATCAACTTGCATGCTATTAAACAGATAAGTTGGGGACATCTGGCTGCTGAACTTTATTGGTCCTAAGAAAGGAAGGGCTTAACAGTTCTATTTCTACTAGACTGCAAGCATTCAGTGAAAGGAATATAGTTTAAAGGACAAAACAGCGTCCTCTGACTTAAATGGTAATTCTCTAAAATATTTCTTTTCATTAATAATTTGTTTACAGCAATGCATTTTTTCTCTAAACATTTGTGACTAAATGGTTTTGCGCTGGTAACAGAGCACAAGTTTAGGTCAGTGTACCATAAATTAAAGCCCTTTAGGTGGCACCTCCTAGCACTGTGTACCATCTGGTAAACTCCACTGTTGTTTGAAGTTGCTGTAAGTTCTTCTGATGTCTTGAGTCAAAATTTGTCTCTAAGGCTAATTGTCTGGCCTGCTGCTCCCATTTTTTGACACTCTTGGCAATTATATGAGTTTTCACAACAAATGTCGTCTATGTGATCTGCCTTCCCAAAGCTGCATAAGAGGTGACATCCAAGCTGCAGGAATCTTTGAGACTGCTAGAACAAATCTAGCTTTTGCCTAGAAAGCATCTTGTTCTCTTCACTGCTTTTTATTTCTAATGTTGCTGAGTTGTTACAAGGGAGAGGAAACCCAGTCCACTTTACTGGCTTACGTTTTAAAGAAAGAGAATGTGGTTTTGTTTTCCAAAATGAGTCAAAAATAGTGAAAAGCAGTTTGGTTTTGTTGGTTTTGTTTTTTTTTTTTGTGGCTTTTGTTTGTGGTTCTTTTTTTTCAGAACAGCCTTTTGTAGTGTGAAAGTTATTCGGGCTTGTTGACATATTCAATCAATGCCACATTACTGAAAGATGTTTGACGCTTTTAGACAATATTGATGAGAAGTGATTACTGCAGTTTTATTTTACTTTACTGCTCATTCCCCTTCTCCACCCACCCCCAGCACGACACAAGGTTTTTCTGATGCCAACAGAGTTTTAGAATTCTACTTGTGTGACTGGTAGAAGGATAGAATATACCTTGAAAAAGTTATCCTTTGAGTGAGAAAGAAGTATTTTCAGAGTCTTTCAGTACAAAGAGCGAGTAGTGTTCTAGCCAGCGCAGAATGTTCTGCATTGTTGATAGTGCATAAGGGTTATCTTGCAGCTCTTGATGCATTCAAACACTGGAGTTTTGCTCCTCAAGGAGCTAATTATTTTAATACGTCTGTCATTTGTCACATTTTCCTAACAAAGAAAGCTGAAATTTCCTGCAGCTTAGATAGTGCTCTTAGTGTAGGGATTGCTGGGATGTCTTGGGCTAGTGAATATGTAGTATGACACCTTTCTTTTGAAAGACAAAAATGTGGTTGGGGAAAGGTCCGAACCAGGAATGTATGTGGTTATCCCTTTTTAGGTTTTGTTGACTGGAGTCCGTGCAGAGTTGTCATAATTAACTAAGTACTTTGGGAATACTGTTACCTAAGAACACGTTCCCTTACAGGTACATCGTTCAGGGATTAACTATACCCTTGTGGAATTAAAACTAACAAAACTCGAGTAAACACCACAAAACATGGTAGTCTGCAGGGATAGGCTGCATATATGTGCATGCAGACGTGTTTAATAAAACGCATTGATTGAAAGCCTACTGTTCATTTTCTGATAAGTAAAATGCAATAGTGTAATGGGGCTTTTGGTAACGTTTGATAATGTACCTGTCTGAGGATTATGGAGAAATAGGTTATACTAAAATGTAAAACACCAGCATAATCTGTCAGCCTGCATGGACTGTTTGACAGATTTGCAGTTTTCACCTTGGATAGCAATGGGAAAAGGTAATATTTGTCAAAGGTTAAGTACAGTACCATAAGCTTTCAATTAAACATGATGTTTAGTTTGTAGTAAAGCATGCCTTTTTCTGTTGGACTTCATGTATTGCTTGTATTACTAAGGGAGAAGGGCAGTTGATATTTATTATTCAAGAAAATTTTAGTATAGAAGTGGAAACTAAGGCAATTCTGTTGTTTCAGAATGATAACTTCAATCCTTTTAGGAACCATAAATGTAAATAAAGAGATAAACACAACTGACCCAACCCAAACTACCTCTTTGCATCATTTTATTTTTTGATCAGGTGGAGATCTCTAGGGGTTTATTTTTATTATTTTGCATAGATAAGAGTACTTAAGATGTCTTTGAAAGATTTCTACTGTTGAATTCCATGTGACTTTCCTTGACTATCCAAAAAACTAATGGATAAATTTCCTAGACCATCTTACAACTATAAAAGCTATATCTGACTAGGAGATAACTTTAAAGTAGGATTTAATGTAGTAAAATTGCATCCAGCTATTCACTTTAAAACAGCTTTTCATCAACCATACACTAGTATAATTGAAAATGTGCTTGAACTTTACAGTGAAAAAATATTTGAGATATCTTTCCCAGAAGAGTGTCATGGATAAAATCACACTGTCAACTCTTGTGCCTGGAACTGCAGGAGGACTGTATCTCTATAGTTTTGTAAGTGTTTCTAATTCTTGAATATTATTATGTGGCAGTAAATTAAAATTGCAAACTTAGAGATTCAATTTACATACCACCTCATTTGCTTCTAGATAACCATACGTTGCCTTAATCATTGCCACAGCAAGAAAAATGAAAATGCTTTTTATATTCAGCAGGATAGCTTTCTCAAGCAGCTTATGGTGCATTTAGTTAAAAAAAAAGAACAACAACACATCCCTAATAACTCTGAGATAATTGCAGTAAATGAAAGCTTCTGCGTAGCATTTTACTTATTTTCATTTTATTGTATTCCACTGGTAATTGACCTCTACATTATTTCATTCTCTAGATTTGTACGCAGGCTTCAATGTTTATTCTTCATAGCACATACCATGCAAATGCTGTATTTTTATGTTATCCTTCCTGCCTTTGTGAGTGGATTAAAAAGAAAAAATAAAAACCCCAAAATCTTTATTCAGAGCACAGATAATGATAACTTGATTTTTGAAGCTATATTACTTAATTTGAATCTATACTGTTAATTCCTAAGCAGTGATGAAGGATGGTATGAGATTGCAGTAGCTCCTTAAGGCTCAGATAACACAGAATTATTTTTATATTAATTATTTTTTATCTGATTTTTCCAATAAAGCTGACTAAAGCATCCAATNTTATCCACAACAGCAGAGACTTATGAATAATAGCTTCAAGACCAGAGATTACATGTCTCATCAGCTGTCTGGCTTTGATTTATTTTTATTCAGCAATTGTGGGATTATTTGGGAGTTTGCTGTTTTTCTGTTCTGTGCATTGTTTGAGGGTTTTGTTTTTTTCTTTTTCCTACTGCAAAACTCCAATCACTGTCGAGGCACCCGATCCTCATCTGTTTTCATAGAATAGAATCACAGATTGGCAAAGACCTTCAGGATTATGAAGTCCAACCATAATCTTCATTCTGCCAAGTTCATCACTAAACCATGTCCCTAAGCACCATGTCTGCATGTATTTTAAATACTGACAGAGATGGGGAACTCAACCACTTCCCTGGTCAGCCTGTTCCAATTCTTGACAACCCTTTTGGTGAAGGAGTTTCTCCTAATAGTCTAAACCTTCCCGGGAACAACTTGAGGCCTTTACCTCTTGTGCTATTGTTTGTTACTTGGGAAAAAGAGACCAACATCTGCCTGGCAACAACCTCCTTGTAAAGAGCGATGAGGTCTCCCTTCAGCCTCCTTTTCTCTAGACTTAACAATCCCAGTTCCCTCAACCACTCCTCATGTTTTAGACTCTCCATGAGCTTCGTTGCCCTTTGCACGTGCTGCAGCACCTCAGTGTCTTCCATGTCATGAGGATTCCAAAACTGCATGCAGTATTTGAGGTGAGATCTCTCCAGCATCAAGTCCAGGGGGACAATCTCTTCCATTATCCTGCTGGCCACGCCGTTTTGGATACAAGTCAGGATACTACTGGCTGACTTGATCACCTGGGCACGCTGCTGGCTCATGTTCAGCTGGCCATCAACCGATGCTCCCAGGTCCTTCTCTGCCAGGCAGCTTTCCAGGCACTCTTCCTCAGGCCTGTAGTATTGCTTGGGGTTGTT
>WAAB01011329.1:5692-117009 GCA_013389865.1 Piaya cayana | reverse complement strand
GAAAAAAAAAAAAGGAGCAAAAATCCCTCATTGGGCTCATCCCCGACACCGCCCCGAGGGATGGGCGGCGGGGCAGCGCGGCGGCGGAGCGCAGGTGGGGACGGGGCGGCGAGAGGGGGGACGGGGGGACAGGAGGAGGGATACTCGGAGCCTCCGGGGCCCGAGAAACGGGGTTCGGCGGGGCGGCTGCGGGCAGGGCTCCCCGGGAGCCGTCGGGCAGCGGGGACAGGGGCTGTCGGAGCGGCTGGGCGACGAGCGGAGCCGCTGCCTCCGTCGCCCGAGAGTTTCCACCCCCTCCCCCGCTTCCAGATTTCTTTCCCTTTACTTCTCAAATTGCAAACGAGGGTCGATGGATGCTTTTAAAGAGCAGGTTTTTAAACACGGGAGATGATAGAGGGGGAAAGGCTCAGCGTTCCAACGCAAAGGCTCAGAAGATGCATTTTGCTGTCGTCGATATTACTTATCCAAAGTTCTTCTTGCAACAGTTTTGTGGCTTATCTTTTTAACTAGCTAAAGACTGTGATAAGCCACATGGCCACGGTCTCCTGTCCTATTCCATCTACCAAACCGTTTCTTGACTGAAGAGTTCCTAGTCACTTGGGGACTTGGTGACACCAAAATGATTCAATGCTCAGTAACCAATTTCTATTAATCGCGTAGCTTTCGGCCACGTCATTCATTTCCCATTGTAATAGCAGGTTGCAGTTGTTATTTATTGCTCCACAGGCATTTTAATTGGCACACAAACCTAATTTCAATTACATCCGAAATACTCATTTCATAAATTCACCAGAACAGTCTTTTTAGTAACCTTCTGAGTTTTCTTTGTGCACTGATTCTGGGAAATATCTTACCAGGTTTGTTAAAAGACGTATTATTGCATTCTCTCCAGAAGTCTTAATGAAATAGTGATCAAAGAAACAGCCAGGACTTCAACATGGCTTTCCATGTGGAGGGGCTGGTGGCCATAGTTGTATTCTACCTGGCTATCCTGGCAGTCGGCATATGGGCTGCTTGGAAAACCAAGAACACTGGCAGTGAAGGAGATCGCAGTGAAGCTATTATAGTCGGTGGAAGAGACATCGGCTTGCTTGTTGGTGGATTTACAATGACTGGTATGTAAAATCACCTTTTTTTAATTTTTTCCTAACCATCATATAATTTATCAGTTTTTCATCAGAACAAAGAAATGTGATCTGCATGTTCAGTAACGCAAAATAGAGAACATATACATTTTTTCCAGTTGCTGCTGACATTGTTCAGTGAAGAGTCAGATACTGCATCTGTATAAAACAACAAATATTTTTAAATTGTACAGGAAGGATATATTATATTTCTTATTCATTGCTCTCATATTCATCTGTAGATCAAGTATGTTTGGGACATGAGTACAGAATTTATGTAGATTAATAAGAAATCTAGCTTTAAAGTCACTGATATTGTCGTTAAAGTCATCCAACTTGGTGAGTTAATTTTGTTTAATCTGCGTAAAACAAGGTTTATACTCAGAAAGTTGGGGGTTGTACACAGCATCAGTTAAGAATAAGTTTCTAAAAGAAAATTGGCATAAATCCAGACTTGTATGCCACTGATCTCAGTAAAGTTACTTTGTGGGTTCTTTTAGCTTGTTTTGCAGAAATGTGACAAGATAAGACATTACTGTGAATAGTAGTACCACTAGGAAAACTTGGGTGAATTAAGAGCTCTTCACTAATTTTGTATGCAGTGCTGTCTGACTCCTAAAGCAAATCAAACCAGTTGTTTTACCTGGATAAACAAGATATTCACAATATGGTCCAGAATCTCAAGTCTTACAGCTAAAGTGGTATCAGAGCACAAAGGCATTATAAGAAGTGTGAACTGGACCACTGTTTTTATTTAAGAGGTTTAAATTTTAAGCATGCTTCAGTTTGGGTTGTTCAGTTTTTAAAAAAAAAAATCTAAATCCTAGTCAGGCAAAACCCTTTCAATTGTCAATTGCTTTTTTGTCCTATTCTGTTTTCACAGTTATCTAATAAGGAAGGCATATATTAAAACTTGGGCCAAAATTCTATACAGGGGCATTTCGCTCATTCAAAACTGGATATTTGGATACTGAGTAAAGAATGTTTGTAAAAACAAAGTTTAAGTACAAGTAGATGTTCTACTTTTCACACATTGCTATAATTTACTGTATCACATTTCCCTGGGCTACTGAAGTATTCAATATGATGAGATTTGACTCATAACAAAAGTTGGTTTGACAGCTTTCTGATGAGTTAAATGTTATCAAGATCACTGAAACTGGAATATTTTGCAGAGACATTGCTTGCCACAAACTGTAATCATTAGGGAGAGCGGAGACAAAACAAGGCGTTCCCCATGCAAGTCATTGTGACTAACAGCTTTGCCTGTGGAAGACACAAATTCTGGACTACTTAATCCTGTTTTACAGGAATATTTTTCCTAACAGTTAAAGCAGAGACGAGACTTGAACTGGGGCTTCCTATATTGCAGGCAATTTCTATAACCACAGTTCACACCCACATATACGCATCATGTTCCATGCAAGCTTGAGAGATGATGTAGTATATCATCACTGTCGTTGGAAACTGAGCTGATCCTAAAGCCTTTGCAGAACTAAAACACTCGTGGATTTCATGCTCTCAGGGTTCACATGCTGTCTCACTTCTGCTTCTTTATATATGGCAACTAAAGCTTGAGATGGCAAGCTAATTACACTTGAATATTTGGGGATCCATGCCTGGCACACAAAGTTAGGTGTGGCCACCAGTCTACTGAATCAAAGTTTAGTCTAGGTTTTGTCTTGGTGAGGGTGATTGGGATGATTTGTAAAGACGTAGCAAAATAATTGTGAAAGTAAGCTAATCAAAATCCACAATACTTTTTCCTTAATATTCATATTATTTGGGGACATATTTGCTTCTTTAAAATTGTAGATGCAAATTTTGTACGTTATAACCATGTCTCTAGAGATATATGGCTGTACCAACGTAGTTTTTATATTTTAGAGATTTAGTTGTCTAAATATGAATTAAAAAGCAAAGCCTACCCTTCAAAAGCAAAACAAGAAATTTGTAAAGATCTCCCAAAAGAATATTGGTAATATGGACACAAAGTACTTTGGGCTATGGGGTAGGGTTTACTTCTGTCTGTCTTACTGGAAACAAACATTATCATCTTCCATTGATATTGGTTAAAGAAATGGTAGTAGTTTCTAGAGCTGCTTGGTGGACACAATGACAGAAATCAGCCTACAAATTTAAAATCAAATTCAGAGCATTAGCATTGTAACATCATAGAGACAGACTCCAGATTCCTGAGTAATTATAGTTGATTTTCTAAACAGCATTTAAAAGCCTTAAAACAAATGCATTATCTATGAATAAGGTCTGTGGACATATCTGGATGTATAGCGGGATCCTGAAGAAGCAGCTGTACCAGCTAGCTACTGTAGCACCTAAACACGCAGCCTCTTAAAGGCTGAATGCGTCTGTAATTGTCAAAATAAATGGTGTGAGAAGCTTGAGTTGGGGATGAACCATGACAGCTCATATTAAAATTATCTAACATACTGCCATACTAGACACAAGTTTAATCTGTGTTTTGGTTTTGCGTATTTATAGTTAAAATCTTGTATTGAATATTAGCATTCCTTAATTTGTGGGTGAAATTCTTAAGAAGTGTTATCTGCAACAAACTTGATGCTATTCCAATTTCAGTGATTCAATTTAACCTCCAAAAGAAATATTTGAGAGAACATAACCAAATGCTTACAAACATGACCAAAAAGGTAGTAATCATTTTACGTAATTTTTTCACTTTAGTTTGATGAAGCTACATATCCTTCCACAAGAAAAAAAACAAATTTAATTTTTTTTCTGACTCTTAGATCAGGATCTTGTTTTGCAGAACTTGATGTCTTGATTTAATCATTTGAGTGGTCAGACAAGGGATCATTTGCAAAGTGGTGCCAAAAATTCTATTTTTCTAGTAGATCAAGATATATAGAGAATTCTGGGAATAATTTATGTGTTCCTCATGTGAACTAGGAGAACTGCACTCCATAACCTCGGTAATCGATCATTTTTAGGATATGTGTTTAAATGGATGTTGGTATTTGCTGCATTTTTTTGGCCTTTGGATGGTAGGCAGAGAGGATTAAAATAGATTACCACATGAGTGTTTCTGTAGGTTATTACATTTTATATTCCCTTTCTCTGATTTAGAAAAAATAATAATAATTTCACCAAAAAAAGGTTTTAAATAAACTTTAAATTGTGGCTTAGCAGCTGAGGATCAGAAAGTTAATATCTAAAGTTGAAATCCCATTTTATCATATCCCATTATGTCTTTTCTAATGTGTTTACTGATATCAATGTGAATGCTGACTACTCATTAACCCCTTCAGAAAAAAACATATAGCACCTTCCTAGAGCTTTGGGGTCCCTGGCAGATGTTCCAAAGCAGTCATTTGCACAGAAAAAAAATTGACCAGCAGCTATTTTTCAACCCCCAATCCAGAATTCAAACTGAAAATAAGGGATAAATCCTCTGCAATACCTTATTCAGCAATAACAGTCCACAGGGCATTGTTCCTGTCCCCAGTCAAGGGAAGGCAGTGTTCCCTGAAACATCCCACAGAAGGGGAGTGATCTCGTCCATCACCTTAAGGAGAAAATAAGTGAGCTAGGCACAGCGTCCAGGTCCCCTTTGGAGAACACCCGCCACTTCTGTAGCAACCATATGCAAATCAATGTTGAAGCCTCTTTCCACCGCAGTTGTACCCTTGCTGGACACCTGTCATTGACTGTGGGATATTATTCCCAGTCTGGAAGTGGGTATTGCTTACACAGAATGTATCCTCATACTTTTTCCACAGAAGGAGACAAATATAATTCCCTTTCTGAGTATTTACTTCTGTTACTGTATACAGGTGCTTGCAATGTATTTCATAAGTCTATGCTCCTCGAGACACAATAGGTAACACACAGCCCAGGTAGTCATGGACTCAACAGTCAATGGCTCAATGTCAGGTGGAGATCAGTGACAAGTGGTGTCCCTCAGGGGTCTATTTTGGGACCAATATTATTTAACATTTTTGTCAGGGACATAGACAGTGAGATTGAGCTCACCTTCAGCAAGTTTGTGAATGACACCAACCTTAGTGGTGAGGTTGTTACTCTAGAGTGAAGGGGTGTCATCCAGAAAGACTTTGACTGGCTTGAGAGATGCGGCTGGGAAAACCTCATGAAGTTCAACAAGGCAAGTGTAAGGTCCTGCACTTGGGTAAGGGCAATCCCAAACATGGATACAGGCTGGATGATGAGTGGATTGAGAACAGCTTTGTGGAGCAGGACTTGGGGGTACCAGTGAATAAAAAACTGAATACAGACCAGCAATGTGAGCCCACAGCCCAGAAGGCCAGTCTTATACTGGGCTGCAACAGAAAAAGTGTGACCAGCAAGTCAAGGGAGGTGATTATCTCCCTCTATTCTGCTCTCTTGAGACTCCACCTGGAGTATTGCATTCACTTCTGAGACGCCCAGGAAAAGGAAGACATGGACCTGCTCATGAATATCCAGAAGAGGGCCACAAAGATTATCAGGGGCCAGGAGCACCTCCTGTACAAGGAGAGGATGAGAGAGTTGAGCTTGTTTGGCCTAGAGAAGCGAAGGCTCCATGAAGACCTTCCAGCAGCCTTCCAGTACTTACAGAGGGGCCTACAAAAAAAGCTGGAGACTTTTAACAAGGCCACATACTGATAGGACAAGGGGCTTCAAACTGAAAGAGGGTAGATTTAGGTTAGGTATTAGGAAGAAATTCTTAACTGGAACAGGTAGCTCAGAGAAGTTGTGGATACCCCCTCCCTGGACATGTTCAAGGCCAGGTTGGATGAGGCTTTGAGCAACTTTGTCTAATGGAAGGTGTCTCTGCCCATGGCAGGGAATTCGAACTAGATGATCTTTAAGTTCCCTTTCAACCCAAACCATTCTGTGATTCTATGATTAGGTGATTGTAGGACTCTGTTAACCAAAGCATCATATTACTACCTACCTTAATTCACGCTGTCAAGGCACAAAATCCCAAATGCCTGACAACTTCATGTAGATTCTGTTTCCATGCTCTTCCTGTCAAGGATCAGTGTTCACCCATCTTTTCCATGTGGTCCCACATGGGCATTACTTACCACTTATCTTGTCTCCTTGGTACACAACAGACCGTGATATCCAAAAGTCTACCAATAAATCTACCTTCAAAAGTCTACCTTCAAAATAAATGCTCATTTCTTTTGTTGCAGACTTTCTCATGCACAGAATTATACACTTCTGTGCTTCAGAATGCTGAAAGGGGGGACAATTGTAATGCTTTGGTTGCCAAAGATCTTTCATTCTAAAGCCATGGTGTTATTTAACATCAAGTTAGGAAAAAAAATACCCTATAGTATTATTTTGAGAGATATCACAGTTAGCGGGAAAAAAGAGTATTCATTTATATTTTCATGAAATTTCTTTCAGAATTTTGATTGATTTTTATTCATCTGTGTTTATCTCCAGTTGTATGTCCTAAAAATAAAATCAAATTTGTTTCTATGATGATGGATGCTGGGAATATTCTGAAGAATGGGAAAAAAATTTCTTACAATTATGAATTTTTACACTGAAAGCCAGAACTACTCTTATATGAGAAGGGAAATTTTTCCAAGGCAATCAAAACAACGTTACAAAAATCTAGTACTCATAATGAACTGCCTACCCTTTTTCAAACTACAGACCTAGATTCATAAAATTTACTCATTACACATTAGAGAAAATCAAGAGACTTCTGCATGGAATCTGCAAACAGGAAGAGACAAATTTTGTTACATAATTTGTTATTAATCAGTTTTGCAGATGCACTCAGAGTACACTTTTGTGTTGGAATTTTTCTTTCATACATACTGTAGGTCCCAGATTCTCAAATGGAGAAACTTCCCATCGAGGCAGTGAATTAAAATCATTAAGGGTTTGAAATTGGTATATTAAAAATACTGTTGATGTTTATAGATATATAATCAGAAATTTAACAGACAGCATGATTCACTTCTGGAATCAGCCTTCAGGAAGCACAAAAAAAAAGGTGTCAAAGTTTAGTACTTAAATAGCAACACAAAACCACCACAGTCCTATATGGAAATGTAGCACCTGGGGAAGTCAGCATTTACTAAATATACTTTGTGTGGCCACAATTCAATATTTCACCAGGGCAGGTTTTTGTCATGAAGGCCCTAGTAAATAATGCATTAATTAAACTTGTCTAATTTAGAAGCTTTGAGTTTTCCTAGCCAGGATGGCTTTATCAATGTATTTATTGTTTTTCTTCAGATTGCTCCTTGTACAGTCTAGCCCTTGTACAGTCTGGCCCTTGTACAGTCCTTGTATTAAAAAACATCAGTATTACAAGTGATGATAACTTCATTCTACAGTGTGGGGAGTTTTCGTTCTTTGTGCACACTAAAGACTTTTGTACCTCTTCTTTTTCAGCCACATGGGTTGGAGGAGGTTACATCAATGGGACAGCAGAAGCTGTGTACGTCCCAGGCTATGGTCTAGCTTGGGCTCAGGCACCTATCGGATATTCCCTCAGTCTGATTTTAGGTAAGCAAATAGCTAAACCTAATTAGTCTTTCATTCTAACAGCTCTGATGACAAATATATCATTTGAAATTAAACAACCAGGGTCTGATAAAAGGATACTGAGGTAAACCAGATCCTTTCTGCTGATAGGTTTGGCTACTGAAAAGAAAAACAGAAGTCTCCTAAATGCCTTGGCAAGACCTATTGCATTATTACAACCATGGCAATCTATGGAGGTCACAATAACAAAGGGGATTTTGTGGGATTTTTTCTAATTAAGTATACTAAGTTTTATATATTTAGGTTTTCTTTAAATGTCTGTATGATCTGGAACATGATCATATCACAACACCTCTAATTTTTGGAATTCAAACCCTTTCAGGTTAGGGAAGTTCTTGTACCTTACAGATCCTCACTAAGAGTCTAGGCAACTTATCAAATTTTGTGTAGAAATCTTCCAGGCAGAAACCTTTGCCATTGTAGATGCTCCTCTCTGGAATGTGCAAGCCAACTCCAATTCTAATAACAGTTTCCATCCCTGAGAGTAGCTCTTCTTCCTCTAAGGGAAACAATAACAGTACATGTCTGCCTGGAGACTGGTTGACATCACTATAAGGTCATAAGGGTCATCATCCGTCAATGTCATTATACAGTTTTTTAAATTGTAGTCACAAGCATCTTCCTGACTCTTAGTGTCTGTAGAATTGACACAAACTAATAACAGGTCAGAGAGAGTTGAATTAGCTTCTCCCCGCATTTCCAGCTGGTTTTAGATATTCAGACTTTTTTTCTTGGAAATAATCATATCTGCTGCAGAGAAAAGAAGTCTGTATCATGTGACCATATATATACATATATATATGTGCGTGTATATATATGTATATATCAGTAGAACACAGAGAGGAAAGCATTTCTGTAGGCATGATCTGTACATGAAGGTTAAGGGGGAGGAGTTACATATTCTTTTAAAAAAGAAATCAAAATTATAAATACAAGGCTAGAAGAAATATTATTGCTTCAGATTTAAGATTAGCTATAATCTCTCTGTTAGTCCAATGCTATACTGCACACCACTTTTCCTAATTTTTCAAACAATTTAGTTTTAAAGGTTAGAAAATCTCCTATTTCCTTTGACAGATGCTTGAATGTCCTATTAGATTATAACACCAGTGGCTTTTTTTGCTTCTTTTAATTATCTTTTGTAATAATGACATAACAAGTAGAATAGGAACAGGATCCACAACCAGTCTAAAAATAATTTAAAAAATACTGGAGGTTTTCTGAATCCAAACAATCTGCCTAAAGACAGCATTAATAGATGCAGTATAAATAAACTGTGATTGGTAAACTAGAAACATTGGTTTAGGGAACTCAATGAAATGAAGATATATGAGTGATGTATGGCAAAACAGAAATGTGGAAAATCTTCTGTACAGTATGATGAATACATTACATATTTTGTGATGAAGAACCTAATTAAGGGTCACCAAATACTGTACAACAGATTTGATTGGGAACTGACTGATTTTGCCATTTTGTTGTTGTTGTTGTTGTTTTACCTTATATGTTACTTTTCATCAGTTTTACCTTCATAGAAATCTACTTAGTCATAGACATGTGCAGATCTCAGCTACAGAGGTTCCTGTACAAGGACTCTTTTAGCTTTCCTGAGATATGTCCTTTTCTTCTTCCTAGACAGAAAGAATTTGAGGACTGTACATTAGAAAAGTGAGGTGTTTTTCACATTTATATACATATCCAGCCCATATGCCAGACAGGCAGAACACAATTGTGATACATCAAAATTCCTGAACGTATATAAGTGAAACCAGTGTATGATAAATGTTCAGGGATCCTGACTCCTTCAGAGCCCAGAAGGCATTTAACCTGCCCTGCAGGTGTGGTAAGGTTGATTTAAGCATACATAATAAATCTGAAAGAATCAGATTTGCTGTGTGTGCAGTAAACCATGTGCGAACTTATATGTCTGATTCAGGAATCCCAGACAGTTTTATTTTTAGAATAGGGCCATGTGAAAATCCATGCTGGATTCTGCTCTAAGAATTAAGTGAATTAGGTAGAAAAGCCATTCCCTTAGGCCCATCCTAAACTGAACCAAACAAAGGAAGACAAATTTACTTTTCATTATCAGATCATATATATTAACGGTGTGGATGTGTTTATGTAACTCTGTAAACAGACATATGGTAAAAGGTAAAAGTTCCTAAAGTACATTTTAACTATACTTGTTTCTCTAAATAACAACCAAACAGTACTGCTGATTTTGTACCCTTAAGTGACAACCAATGTTGTACCCCTTAGTGCCAACGCATTCTCCACTGCAGCTGGTGTCTTGTGCTGTTTTCTTTGTAGGTGGCCTTTTTTTTGCAAAGCCCATGAGGTCCAAAGGCTATGTGACAATGCTAGACCCTTTTCAGCAGATTTATGGAAAAAGGATGGGAGGGCTACTGTTTATTCCAGCTTTAATGGGAGAAATGTTTTGGGCTGCTGCCATCTTCTCTGCCTTAGGTAAGGAAAAAGCAATATAAATATTAATAATTATTCACAGGTGGAAAGGATTAAGAAAACCAGAAATGCATTAAAATTCTGGCTTAAAATGCTAACTATCCTAGTCAAATGATTCAGAGTGTGACAGCTCTCAGACCTATGGTAGCTAGTAATTAAACCCAGTAATGACACTCCATTAATTATTTTGGTAATGGAAAGACATGCAAGATATCTATTCATTTTCAGGTACCTTTAATTTGCCCCTTTTAAAAGAGCATGAGAAGATTTAGCAACAAATTAACTGTGAGGGTGACATGAGTGAGTGAGTGATTAGAAGTGTACTTTTTATGTCAAGGCTGACCTAGCTTCTCTTTTACACCACTGAGAACAGAGTCAAAATTGCCCTTAAAGATATGAAATATTATTGCCAATGTATCTAAACAAAATAACCGTTTGCATATAGGAGACCTACATCTACAGAACTTTCCATGGCACCAAAAATAGAAGAAAGATGCTGATGAGTAAACTGAAGTATTGTTCAATTTTACTAAAAAAAAATAGAAGAAGAAGAAAATACTTGGGATTCAAGAAAGGATTAAGAGAATTAGTGGAACTATGACTCAATAGGAAATCACCCAACTACTCATCCAGTCCTGAAAAATAATCAGTTTCCAGGGTTTTTTAATTATATTTCAGGCCTGAATTTAGCAATCCCTTCAAGAACTGAGAAAGCCCTTGAGTTGAAGCACCAGTAGTTGATTTTTACCAGCTAATCATACTCATAGTGCACATGGATGTGGTAATGCTTTCTAGCGCAAGCTATTTTAAACAGAAAATAAACTTTGAAGGTACTCTCCAACTGTGCTCTGATGAACTGCAAAGCAATGGGGAGCTTGTTTACCACAATTTCATCACAAAACCCTTAAAGGACTAAGAACAAACTACACGCTGAGGTGATAGGAATTGAATAACTTGAAGACCACTTTTAGTATTTGGAATATGTTTTCTTTTTGATTGAGGACAAGCTAATCTGTGATATTTCAAAGTAAGTGGTGTGAATACTTTTCTAGTAGGTATATTAACAGGTGACAGTTAAAGATTCTCAATGACTATAAAGGTCATGGAGGGCTTTGATTTTAACTATTCTGTGGATAACCTGATTATATTATACCTTCAAACTTGCACACCTTTGCTCACTGACAAATATCACACTTCTTAATCTTCCTCATGATTTCTTGATCAGAAGAGTTATAGAAGGAAAGACAGACTTTGCAGCTTATGAAAGAAATCTGAGCTTGTGGTCTTTAAGAATGTGAACTTTGGAGGCTGACTGCACAACAAATGGGACAAAGGACCTAGAGACAAAGGATATGGAAAAGGCTGGGGTACTTAGTGCCTTCTCTGCGTCGTTCTTTGCTAGTAAGACCAGCTCTCAGGAACCCCAGTGCCCTGAAAACCTAGGATGTTCCTGTGCAAAGAAATATTGCTGGCAGAGGGTCAGGTTAGGAAACATTTAAATAGACCAGACAGACATAATTTCATATGATGTGTCCCATGAGTTCTGTGGGAGCTAGCACTGCATGGGCACTCTCAGTAACCTTCATCTACTGTGGTGATCAGGGATACTTCTGAAGACTTGAAGAAAACAAATGTCATTCCCATCTTCAAGAAGGGCAAGGAAGAGGATATTCGGAACTAAAGGCTGGTCAGCTCAATCCCTCGGAAGGCAAAGGAGCAAATACCCCTGAAAACTACTTCCCAATAACTGAAAGTCAAGAAGGGGATTAGGAGTCAGCATGGATTTATGGAGCACAAACAGTTTCTGACTGATGTGACAATTTCCGCAATGAGCTGACTGATTTGGTTCAGTAAGGGAGGACAGAGCATGTTGTGGATATCAGAAGGATCTTTTTACACTTTCTCCCTTAATATTCTCATAGACAAATATATAAAACATACACTAGATAAGCAGACACTGAGGAGGATTAAAATCCCATGGCTGAAGTGCTGTGCTCAGAATGCTGTGATGAGCTGCATGGAAGTGACTGCATGGCAAGCCACACCAGGGCTCAGTATTACTTAGCACTGTATTGTGTAGCATCTTCATTAATGATCTGATCAATGTGACCAAATGTACCTTCAGCTGTTTTACAGAAAATAAAAGTTTTGAGGAGTTACTGATAGGCCAGATCATTGTGTTGCCATTCAGAAGCATCTCAACAAGCTGCAGAAGTAGGCCAACAAGAACTTCATGAAGTTCAGCACAGGGAAATGCTAAGTCCTGCACCTGGAGAGGTACAACCTGATGTCCCAGTACAGACTGACTGACCAGCTGGAAAACAGATTTGCAGAAAAGGACCAGGGAGTCTTAGAAAGAAATTATTTTGACTATGAGTCACCAATGTGTCCTTATGGCAAAGAAGGTTAATGATGTCTCGGCCTGTGTTAGAAGAATCACAACCAGGAGGCTGAGGAAGGGGATCCTTCCTCTCTGTTCAGTATTGGTGAAATACATTTGGAGTTCTGGATCCAGTATTCCCCAACACAAGACACATGGACATATTAAAGAAAGTCCAGTGAAGAGCCACAAAGGTGATTAAGGGACTGGAGTATCTGGCTTACAAAATAAGGCTGAGAGAGCTGCGACTATTCAGCCTGGAGAGGAGAAGGCTCAGGGGATTCTTGTCCATGTGCATAAATACATGATTTGGCAATGAGGAGAGTAGAATAAAGAAGATGGAACCAGGCTCATCTCTCTGCCGGTTAGTCACTGGAAAAGAGGAAATGGGCACAAGCAGAACCACAGGAAATTCCATTTAAACTTAAGAAAAAACTTTTTCTTTTTTCCACAAACACTGGCACAGGTTCTTGTAGAAGTTGTGGAGTCTCCATAATTGCAGATACTCAAGACCCAACAGAACACAATCCTGAGCAAGCTGTTCCAGCTGGCACTGTTTGAGTGAGGGCTTGGGCTAGACAGTCTCTAGAGATGCCTTCCAGTCTCAGAAGCTCTTTGATTCTATTAGCTTTTTGTAGAGACTGACTGGTCACCTCAACATTGTGGCTTATTTTCTACATATGATATCTGCTTAATGGTGCTAGTACAAGTTCTTGGTTTACAAGTCAAGAACAGAGAATATTTTCTCCACTTTGCAAAGAAACCCACCTTTGTCCAATGCAAACAATTGAAGTGCACTTTTGACGGGCCAATGAGAAATTGCTCCTACAGTTGATGGCTCTTTTACCATTCCTTCCTTGGCCAAAATGGATTACCTCAGAGCATAAGTCAGATACAGATGCAGACCTCCCCCAGGCAGTCTTTATTGCAGTGATACACTTATTCCCATGCAGCTGCAACTAACTCAGAGAGGCTTCAGCTGTCTGTATGTAACTCCATTTCCCCAGACAGAATAAGAGAGTTTAGTCTTTCCAAAGCTTGAGCAATGTAAGGAAAGACTGTTGGGACCCTGCCTTCCTCCATTTCTTAAGAACCTGTGAAAGGACAGATGTTAAACTTCAAACAACAGGAACCTTCCTTTTCCCACTCCCTTCAAAGGTGCTAAAGGAGTGTGTAGAGCATAGAGGGGGGAATATCTTCATACTGTTGTTAGGTGACACACTAGCACTTGTATATATGACTTAACAAAGGTGAGCCTTCTTATCAGACATACCGTGACATTCACTAATACACAGCGCTTTTTTTTTCCCCAACAGGTGCCACTATAAGTGTGATCATTGACATTAATGTCAATATTTCAGTCATTATTTCTGCCCTGATTGCAACTATGTACACACTTGTGGGCGGGCTTTATTCTGTAGCCTACACCGATGTAGTTCAGCTCTTCTGCATCTTCCTGGGACTGGTAAGTTTGGCTTTTTTTAACCTTCATTGTTGAGCATTTTGTCCTGAGCGCTATGATGATTACTTAGACCTATTGCCCAGCTCCAGTTTTGGGTCTGTGCCTTCACTGAAATTGTGGTGAAGGAATATTTCCACTCACAGAGGCCTGACTTTAGGGAGTCTGCATCTGCATCAATGCACATGGTTTGGCAATAATGCTGACTAAGAGGCCCAGTTCCTTGGCTTTTTTTCCAACCAGTAAGTGCAAACACTCTTGTAAATTTCTTGCTGGTAGTGGACCTCCAGAGTTGGTACTCCACTCCTTTGTTTTCCTCTACCTGTCACCTACTGACACAGCTCAGTTGCCTCACCTTCTTGGGTTTTGCCTCATTTTCCTCCATTGCTCTTGGAGACCATAGTATAGGGAGGCTCACCAGATGACCTTGCTGTTTGAATGTGGCGGTATGAACATCTCTGATCAGCTATCAATGATATGCTAGTGGGTAGCCTTTTACTTACTTTTTTTTTTACTGCTTTCTTTTATTTACTGCTGTTCTTTAAGCCCTACTCTGGAAAATAACAATGCAACAGGGCTCAGATCACAGGGGTACAATCGAAGAAGCTGCTGTCTTTGTTTACCAGTGGCAGTAATAGATGAGCACAGGTGTGCAGAGATCTGAGACAGGCTGAAATAAATGAGGTGGCTCAAGGTGAAGGAACTGAATGGTGCCTTGGGGATCCAGAATTGTTTCTCTTCTCTCACTAGAGTTCTTGTGCAGCTCTAGGGAACTTGCTTCAGCCAGATTTCACACAGGTGGTCACTAGCCAACCCTGTGTGTGTCCTCACTCTGTGGCATCCTCCTGTGAGGCCTGTGACCATATCTGCAGAAGTGCTAAGCATGCTTTGTTGTAACTGACTTCATGGGAATGCTGCTAAATGCCCTGAAAAAGCAAGTCCAAGTTCCAGATGGCCAGCTCAAAAGAGAAGTTATTCCAGATCTTCCTCTCTCATACCTTTGTTCTTCAACTGCACAGTGGGGAAAATACTTCCCTAGAAAACATGTTAATATTTGTGAACAATTCTGTTTCTACAGATGGCGCTCATTACAGAAATTCCCAAATTTGTAGACAAATCACAATACAAAAATGCTTTTCTAATGAGGACTAGTCATACACTGCTAAAGACCCTGATCCCGTGGGAATAACAACATGTGATCCAGTGTTAAAGGCAGCATGAATCTGACAGCAAGGAGAAAGAAAATGAAGGTTGTATAGCAATCTTCTAAATGTTTGTATCTGTAGCTTTAATATAGTTCTTTCAATCCAGGTTAGGATCTTTATGTTAATTCCCATTTAAAATAAAGAGCTATAATGTCACATAGAAGGAACCACATTTGGGAGGCATCAGTGAAACTAGAAGCCTCAGGTAGCATCTGAATAATCACGCTTTAGGTAAGGCCATTTCAGATGAGTTGGGACGCTTTCACAGTACATGTCACAGCAGAAGATGTCACAGGCTCAGGCATCCCAGCTTCCCCTCCAGAGTTTGGAACAGTTTGTATTTGTTATTGTTCCCTACCCTGGCTCCTCAGTTCAGGCACAACATGTTCCCCAGATTTCCATAAACTCTACCCCGGCCACTCCCAAAACTTCCCTGGTTTTCACCTTGCAGTCTCTAAGTTCTGTGACACCATATCAAAGTCCTTTTTTTCCTGGTTTCCAGTCCAATGAGGTCCAGGTCCTTCTAGCAGGTTGCTACTTCCACCCCAAGCTTCAAGCCCCAACAGAAAGTCCCAGTTTCTTCTTCACTTCCACAAGCCTAGGTTTTATTTGGCCTCCATTCAAAACAGTGGATTTTCTATTCTGGTTAGAATGGTCTCAATGAATAAATTGGATCTGTGTCTATCTGAAACAAATTAAACGCTGTCCAAGTGAAAATGCAGAATCATCTGTACTGCTTAATTGTTAACACAGTTAACAATTCTGGCACTGTTTTGGCTCACATCATCTAGTAATTCCCCAAATAATTCCCAGGAGCAGTTGAAACTGTCCTTTTTGGCAGGGAAAGGAGTCTAGATATGTAGATGTAAACCATGAAATCTCAGTAAACTGCAAAGCCAGAAAAAGTGTCTTAACTTGATTTATTTACTAATATAGAAGTAATCCTTGAGATCACAAAGAGACGTTACTGTCAGAAACTGGAATTGATTACAAAAGCTCATAATTCATTTGCAATACAGTCCCTATTAAGTCCTGGGGTTAGTATCCCTATGAAACCTCATCTGAATATGAGCAAACTACAGCACTTCAGATGCTCACCCCTTGGACATGTTTGAGATTTGAGACTCACAAACAAAACTTTAAAAAAAAATCTTTTGACATCCTTGTTCCCCATTAATTTCTCAACAAGAAGAGTATTAATATCCATTAATTTTGAGAATATCTTTACTTTTCCCTCTAAATATTTTGGAGGCAGTTGAAATATTTTGGTGATTTTTCCCAGAAAAGCCCAAGCAGCAGTGAGAAGGGAATCTTTCTGCCTGGGTGCTTAAACTAGCAGAGTTTAATGAGTAAACTGAGAACAGAATACTATGGTATATGATAAACAGCCTGAATATGCAGTGCAGCACACATAGCAATAATTCAGATGTTCTTCACACATGGTTACAATAATTGTACAACAAAGTAAAGAAATACGTCTGATTTCTCCCCTCCTGGCTGTTACCCCATACATTTAAATGTGATCAGTTGGATTGTTGTAATCTGTGTGTTTTGGTTATCACTGGAGCCTTAAGGATGCTGTGCTTGCAGTGGTCTGTTCCATACAGCACAAAGCCTGCTTTTAATGTCACTAAGAATTACTCAGGTTTTCCTCATAGACAGTGAGTTTTAGCATTGCAAAACAAGTGGGCAAGTAAGTGCACAAAAGGTCAGTTGGTGAAGAAAATTAACTTTCTGGCTAAAGCTGTCTCAGGGAAGGGTTTCTCAAATGATTTTTTTGGCCTCCATTAGAAACAGAGAGACTGAAAAGAGTCAAGAGACCAGAGTGAAATTGCCTTCAAGGTAGAACAGTGCTGTGACACTGGGCTACTAGGTATTTTGGAGCAAGAGTGATGGAGGTTCACCAACAGCATCCCTCTCTTGTCACAGTCTAGTTTTGTATTGAATTAAAAGCACATTCCCAAGCCTTCAAGTGTGTTTGTGATATCTCATTCCTATATAGTGGCAAATCCTGATACTGTTGCACATAAGTTTCTATGTAGATGTTTCTTTACAGTGTGGTGCAGGAAAGGGTGTAAAGAATATATGTGAAGGTTAGAGAAAATAAAATGAAGATGTATAAATGTGTATTTCATGTTCATTTTGCAATTTACACTGGTTAACTCTCTGCTTACACTGACACTCTTCAGAACAGAGGTAAGCTGTCCTCTACAAAGCCCTCTGTATTCTGGAAATGTTCCACTGGCACATAACCTGACTCTTCTGCAAGTCAGCTCAGCAGGTTGGCTTTTTGATCTGTAGCATGTAAGAAGAAGAAGAAAAACAGATGAATGTTAATATTAAAACTTCATGGGTTTAGAATGCCTGCTTTAGATGTAAACAAAGTGTTACCTTTTGGTTACAGTGGATCAGCGTACCCTTTGCAATGTCCCATCCTGCAGTGACAGACATTGGGATCACAGCTGTGCACCCAGTGCACCAGGCACCTTGGCTTGGATCTATCAACTCACTTGACATTTACACATGGCTGGACAATTTCCTTTTACTGGTAAGTGATGGCTTGTATGAAGGAATGAAGCATTTAAGCATTCACACTCTGCTACTATAACCACTGAAAATAATAGAGTCTAGTAAAGAATTTCCAGCAAACTAGAAACTTTTACCCTCTTGACTTCTGTTCAATATGTCTGAACATTTAAATGACTTCAGTAAAATATCAGTAGAATACTGAGTTGACTTATGCTAAAATTAATTAGAAGTAAGCAGGTATGTAATATATGTCATTCTTGGCAGAGGAATTTATATATTGCAGAACACAATAAATATGTTATACAAATGATTAAATGTGCCTTAGGTATAGGTGATGTAGAAAAAGCTTTTCAGAGATGGATGGATGGATGGATGGATGAATTCATACATGCACGCATGCCAGAATGAACTGAGGGTTTTCGTTATTTAATACCATGTATTACACATGGGATTGGTGGTTATTAAGTACTTTCCATTAAAGGATCTAGCAACACATGGTAACATTTTCCATTCTCAGTGTCCCTGACCAACTCCATACTTTTATTATCGTGCTGTACTTCAGTATTCTTTTTTTCCATTTGTTGTTCTTTTTTTTCTTAACAATTATTGTTTGAAGCAGTTTATTTGTTTTAGAGCTTCGCAGAGAGCTCAAGTGGCTCTGTTTTGTGTGTTAAGCCTGTAGGTTTCATCTGTGCTGATGTTGCCAAGTTGTGACACCTTTTCTTTTCATCATGTTTCCTTATAGCTCAAGAAATGTATACATGCTTGGAAAGCTTTTTTAAAGGAACATTATTAAGCCCACAAAGGAAAACAGTCATAAACAGCAACTCAAAATCAGAGTTGCCTGTGAAACACTAATTTGATCCCTGTGTGTGCATGAAACATGTACGAAACACCTGTATACACATTATTTGGTCCAAATGCTCCTGGCTAATCTAGTATGTAGAACTGGACTGTGCGCATTTAGTAAACAATTTGCTTCACTTTGTTTCCTTTCTGTTTAGTCATAGGCTCTTATTTAATTAGTGGAGACTATTCAGATCCTGCTTTCGATATAGAATTGTTAGCATCTGGGTTTTCAGCCTTTGATAATACTCTTTTGTATCATAATTTGCAGACATAAATTTTAGTCTAATCAGGAGATTCACTGTTACACAACCCAAAAAAGAGAAGAGTTGACACCATGAAAGAAAATTTTCTTTTACTGCATAGTCTTTAATCTTTATTGGCATTGAATTTGCTTAAGACAGTAGGAGAATAATTTTTCAGATTTTTGAGTTAAACATATACAGAATCTTTTGCTTTGTTTCCTTGGCCACGTGCATTCATAAAGGATAATAAAATCTTGCTTTCAAATCCTGTCAGAGTGTAATCTAGTTTTGACAGTGGGAGGGTACTTGAGGTCAAATACTCCAGACATGAAATATGACAATAGTATTTTATAACCTTTTGTAAGGCTCTATGAAGTATTTATGCAGCTCAAAATGCTTGGGGATTACAGAGACTGTGTAAGTGCAAAGTGTTGTTGCTAAATGTACAAAGAAATAACTTGTGTAAAAGAATGGGATTTAACTGGATTTACAAAGGTTTAACATCACCTGTGAGAACGAAAGCTACAGCTATTATTTGATGACTGATATTCAACAAGTAAATGAAAGAGCAGCAACACAGCATTCAATTGACACTTCTGCATGCTTTCTATATGGTGATAGCAAAAAGCTCCAGATTTATCCCCCAATGACAGGATGCTGCCATTGTGTTTGCAGACATTAGGAGGAATCCCATGGCAAGCATATTTCCAGCGAGTTCTCTCCTCATCTTCTGCCACTTATGCCCAAGTTCTGTCATTTCTGGCTGCTTTTGGTTGTCTTGTGATGGCTCTTCCTGCAGTACTCATTGGTGCAATTGGAGCATCTACAGGTAAATTGTTAAAAATCAATATTACAGTAAATGTAAAATTAACAATGCAATAAGTGTATGAAAACCCTACAAAGCCTACTTTAGACATAATCTAGCCATGGGACATCATTAATCAGCCTATCACTTCTTCAACAGAAGACTACATTGAAAAATAATACTATAAAATGTTTCTCCTAGGGGAAATTATTCCTGCCCCAGTAGTGGAGATTAACTCATTCTGCACTTTCTAGGTATCTACAGATGTAATATTTATATTTAATATTTCATTTAGATTCTGGTACTTTTATTTGATACTAAGGGTAATAATTGAAAAATAACTGTATATGTGTTATAATCATAGAATGTTTTGGGTTGGAAAGGATCTTAAAGATTATCTAGTTCCAATCCTTCTGCCATGGGCAGGGACGCATTCCACCAAATCATGTTGCTAAAAGCTCCATTCAACCTGGACTCAAACACTTCCAAGGATGGGGCATCCACAGCTTCTCTGGGCAACATATTCTAGTGCCTGACTTAACTCAAGGTGAAGAATTTCTTCCTAAAATCTAGTCTAAATCTACTGTCTTTTAGCTGAAAGCCATTACACCTTGTTCTGTCACTACATGCCCTTGTAAAAATTCCTTCTCCAGCTTTTTGTAGGCCTCCCCTTCTGCACTGGAAGACTGCTGTAAAGTCTCCCTAGACCCTAGCCCTTCATCAGGAATTTCTTATCTTGACCAAAATATCCTTGTCATAGTGAGAGTGATCTCCATCACAGTGGCCATGTAGCTAAATTGTTTGAAAAGTCCTGTTAGGAATATTTAACCCATGGTTTTGAGCTCTGGGTCTGTAATCCAGGGAATAGCTAAACACATCACAAGCAGCATGGATCCCAGACTTGTTTTATTGAGGAAAATGATACTTATCAGCCATAAATAATTTTAACATTAAACTTCCTCTTGGATAGCCATTGGTCTGTCCCTAGTGGCAGTTTGGTCATTGAATGTGAAGGAAAATGTGGTAATATGAATAACTCGCTATGCTTGAAATCAAGAGATGCTGTAGCTGATGACGACAGATGTTACTAATAATGTATCCGTGTCCATATTGCAGCCTGGAACGAGACTGCGTATGGCTTCCCTGACCCCATGACTAAAAAAGAAGCAGATATGATTTTACCGATCGTACTCCAGTACCTTTGTCCAGTCTATATATCATTCTTTGGCCTTGGCGCTGTATCTGCTGCTGTGATGTCATCAGCTGACTCTTCAATTTTATCAGCAAGTTCTATGTTTGCTCGGAACATTTATCAGCTTTCCTTTCGGCAAAATGTGAGATTACATTTTCTTTTTTATTTTTAGAGAAAATTTGAGGTGAGACCTTAACTAGATGATGAATAGTTTGTAATTTCATAATGAAACACCTCTTCCACATTCCTGCCTATGACTAGAAAGAGTATAGCATTTTGTTTCCAACAGTATATTAAATAACCTGAAAGTCGTAAAATATTTATGATTGTGACAGAGGGGAATAAGCTAGCTCAGGGGAGGCAGCTTTAAAGAGTTCTCATAGCACTGTAGTTTATCAAAATACCTCTTAATTGTTGCTGCAACATTAAGTTTTACTTAAATCCTTAATAAAATGAGACTTCTTTCTAAATTATTGATCTGTCAGCAAAGCATTTGGCAGCAGAATGGGCCAATGAGTTGCATGTTTTCTTAGGAAATGGAGGAGAAGAAATTCTGACACTGACAGGTTTTTTCTGGTTAATTCATACTGTGCTTATATTTAAAAGTTATTTCCAGCATTCTGCTGTTGCTTTTTTCTTTGACACATTATTAAACTTTTCCTTCTGATCAAAGATTAAGGACTTTGGGAATGGTAACCACAACTCATGAGCTTTTTCTCTGTACTTGAGGTGGAGATAGCGGTAGAGATAATTGTTAGTAAATATTATTGAATATGTCATGCAAGATTTCCTCTTACAGTGTCATACATTACACAGGCTATGTTCATAAATGTAGGCATATCTATATTGCCATGTTAAAAACGCCCCCTAACACTGCCCTTTTTTTGCAGGCTTCAGACAGGGAAATCGTGTGGGTCATGAGAATCACTGTGTTTCTGTTTGGAGCAGCAGCAACAGCAATGGCACTGCTAGCTTCGTCGGTGTACGGCCTGTGGTACCTCAGCTCTGACCTTGTTTATATCATCATATTCCCTCAGCTCCTGTGTGTGTTGTTCATTAAAGGAACAAACACCTATGGTGCCATTGCAGGATACTTATTTGGCCTTGTTCTCAGAATAACCGGAGGAGAACCATACCTCTACCTTCAGCCCTTGATCTACTATCCGGGTTGCTATCCAGATGAAAATAATATTTATACCCAGCGATTTCCATTTAAAACTCTTGCTATGCTTACATCCTTCTTTACTAACATTATAGTCTCCTACTTAGCCAAATACTTATTTGAGAGTGGGACTTTGCCACCAAAGCTGGACTTCCTTGATGCTGTTGTTGCCAGGTACAGTAGGGAACACATGGACAAAGCAACTCTTGTAAAAAGTGACAATATTGTATTAAACGAACTTGCACCTGTGAATCCGCGACACAGTCTAACTTTGAACACGACTTTCATAAACAAGGAAGCCTTCAATTATGTTGATTCAAGTCCAGAGCTGTCCAACACTGAAGATAATTAAAAAATCTGGTACCACAGGCAAAGCAATGTGAAGCAGGATATTCTACAAAGAGCAGTAAGAGGCATTTTATCATAAGAAAAACAGAACTGGGAATAAAATGCCACTGCACAATTCTTTAAGTTGTTTCTCGGAGCAGGAGCATCCCTTGGGAGGAACTCTTTTCTGTTAGTATCTAACATGTTGGACTAGATCACAGAGTGTTTACCAAAAAACAAAAAGAACCTATTATTTCGACCCAAAACTATATTCTGTGTAATTAAAAGAAATATTTACAACTGAAAATATATATAGTATTAAATGTGCAACAGTTACTTAGCTAGGGCAACAGAAGAAGAAACAATAATACAGTCATTCTGAAATACTGTCAGTCAATATTTTATTGGCATTAAGCGAAAATGTATTCTCACAGCTATAAGTGATTTATTACTAAAGAGCTAGTTGCTTGAGGAAAGACAGATTGATAACTTCCCTGGGTTTTTTACCTGGTCAATTCTTTCCTCATAAACAAATTCAGAGAATACAAATCTAGTATTTTATTATTTCTGTAAGACAGCAAAATATGCAAATAGTAATAAATTCCTTATAGGCATGCTAATTTTATATGAATTAAAAAATTTAAAATGAAGTCACCAGTTTAAAATTATGTTCTACATAATGCAAGATAATGTTAAGCAAAGGATATTTGTTGGTTTTCCTGTGGTCAGCGGCTGTCACCAGTGGATGATGTCACAATTTTTAAAGCAATAATTGGAGTTGAAACTCAATTTTCAGAAAATGACAGAACTTTTCAATGTTGAGAAAAGAAGCCTTATCTTGACTTATCAAGTTGAACACTGAGCAAAGCAGTCTGACACCGAGCATCTGCAGCAATGGAACAAATAGTAAAAAGTAAAGAGAGTCAAGAAGGCTTGTAAAAACAGCTGAGAGGGTTTTCCATGGAAAAGAATTGCCATTTTTCACTTTGTAAAGAAGTATTCTCAAAGACATCAAAAAGTCTTTTGTGTTGGACTTGATGGGATTACTTCAGAATGTTTTTCCATGGAAAATCACATTTTCTCAGAAATTTGATTTCCCATGGGAAGAACAGACTTACTGGACAGCTCCATGTCTGTGTCTACCTCCAAAAGCAGCAGCAGCTTGGAGGGGATCCAAGAGGAAAGCCAAAGCCACAACTGCAGTGGGGGGTATAGCGGTATCTTCCACTAATTGCTGGACTCCTTTAACATTACGGTGCCTCTGTGGAGCACCAGCAGTGGCCAGATGCAGAGGAGGTTTCACTCATAAACGGCAACGCTGGCCAAAAATGGCAAAGCAGGGAGATGAGGCCTCTTCCAATTTTGCCCTGACCAGCAGGTTACACACAATGTCTTCTTTTGCCCATGGCTGATATGATTGTGTCTGTCCCCATTGGTATGTGCCTTTCACAGTGGGAGATCTAATAGCTAGATTCCTGTACAACTAATACTTATGCTCCAAAAATCCTTTTTAGTATCTACATATGACACAAAATGTTCAACTGAAATCCAGATATCCTCCTGTTGCTGGTCATTGGGGAAATTTCTTCTTTAACATTCACAGCACGAGGAGCTATACTGGAGGAGAGGAGATGTAAGAGTAGATTCTGCTGCTATAGGAAGAAGCCATCAACTTATGCATTCAGTGTTGACATAAACTTTCACAAGGTTTAATCCTTAGATATGTTTTTGCTCCTTTTGTGGAGTTTTAACAACATATATATATTTTATATGTAAAGAAAATTAATTTCAGATAAGTTATTTTTTTCTCCATACACTCCATTTAAAAGTAACCCTGCATCTCAGATCTGAATATGCATTGTCAGCTGTGGTACTACTGTGATAACAAATATTGAGTGTTCCCTGGGTGGAGAGAATCAAAATCAGCATCTGCACTAAAACCACAGGAGTGTCAATAAAGCAAAGAAATGAAAAAAAAATCCTGTGAGGTAAATGTACAAGCATTCAATGAAATCCAGGGTGCTGAGGATCTCACAAACAAGATGCAAGCCTAGCAGTACTCATTCTCCCATTGAAGCATGGAAAAGAGGAAAGGGATCACATGGAAGAAAGAGGGTAGAACCGAACCACTGCTTAATTATCATCCATTTCTATCCTAAATCAACTAGCCTGACTCCCTTCTCAGGAGAAGATATCAACCCATGGTTTTGCTGACTTACATAGCCAATGCCTTACACTGCAGTTCCAGATCAAGTTAGGGGATCCCATTTAAGAGCCACTTGTAGATCTTCCTGAAAATTTTCTCTTACTTCAGTTTTGTCTAGGAATTGCTAGAGTTACATTATGAGAAGCTGCATAGTCACAGATGAATACAGCAGCATCTATGTGTAATTTATTTCCAGATTCCCAGTAGTGAGATGAGAAGAGGATTCAGCTTGAATCATTAAAGAAATTTTGACTGAAAAATAAAAATCTTTCCTTTTCCTTTGCATTCCCTTGTTGCCTAAAGCCATAAAGGTTTCTAAAAGGCTCAAAATGAAAAAAAAAAAAAGTGATAAATTAAAGATTGTTCATCCAAAAATTTTAAGCCAGATGCTTTCAGCATTATCACAATATTTTATACTGTTTATCCTATTAAATACTTTTGTGAAATCACTGTGATTTTGCAAAGTATTCCTATTTAGATGAGACTATGCATTCTCTAGTAGAAAGTGGTCCCAACAAAGTTTTCCAGTTGTCTCTGTGGAGACTGGAAGGTTATTGCACTTTTACACATCGCACACTATAGAAGCTTCATCATGTGAAGGAGAGAAGTGACAGAAGACTGTTCATCATGTGACCGTAACTCTGCTTTTCCAAGGGCTGCAGTGGTTGCGGTGACAGGCCATATAGTGGACAGGACAACTCCAAAGCCAAACAAAATAACTCCGTGGAAAGCCTGTTTATAAGTTTTCTTGCCTTAGTTCAACTATCCTAGGGTTAAATTATCCAAAGCTCTTCTACTTCCACAAGAAAAATGCCAGCAGGACAGTCACAGACAAACAGACTTTATTCTTATGGGAATGGTTGGGTGTTCCTTCTCCACTTTTACAGTTTGTAGACAGTAGTATTGTGTGCTAAATTCGATCTACAGTCAGTGAAGTAAACAGCTCATTTTCAGACACTGAGATTGTTGTTTCTGAGCCTACAATTTCTAGAAAAAATATTCCTATAACAACCATACATTTTACTTTCATATTCTTAACATTTGTGAATAACACTTATTTGACAGGTTTTTTTATCTCCTTTGCATGAAATGTGTTCATAAAATCAAGGTTGATAACATAGCTGAGATGTCAAAAAAAAGTTACTATTATTTCATGTATATTTGTCTGTTTGGGATGGTAAATGTATTATAAATAAAACATAATTTTGTGAACCTGAACTGAATGTAAACATTAAGTGGATCAAATAAAGTAAAAGATTTAGTCTTTTATTTTCATATAGTACAACAGTTTAGCATTTCAAATATAAGTATCATAGGAAAAAAACTGTTATTCATTTTTCCTTCTGCCCTTCAAGAGTATTTGATCAAGTACCATGTGTGACAGTAAGTTATTGTAAGTCTGCTATTAATCAGGGCAGTATTTGTGGCTGTTGTAAAAAAAAAGTATATTTTTGTCTTGTGTCAGAAATGTTATATTAAAACTATACCTAATGAAGCAGATAGGAAGCATAATGTAGATATATATGTTTTAACTTCATTTGTATTGTATTCTATAGTACCCATGCAATTCAGGAAAATACTGTCAGATTTTGGGTCTGTTTTGTCCATCTATTAAAAAATAAAAACGTTTATTTTATTATCACTCAGCATCACCTGAAGTTTTGTGTTATGGGCACAGTACAGGTGAAGTGGCCCAGGCAAGGCAGGAGCTGATCCTCATCCAGGGAATCAGAAGGGCCGCTCCATGACTACAGACAGCCCTGCCCCAAAACCTGGCTCCCATGTTGGAAACAGCTCTCTTTTCAAGCTATGTTCTCCTTGTCCTCTCTGTCACAAAAGTGCAAGCAGTCTCTGACCTCTAGGGGAATCCACATCCACTGAGACTCCCTCCTATAGACCTCTTGCCAGGGACCTTTCTCTTGCTGGTGTCCTACTGGGATAGGATCTGTGGTTTGGGCTGCAGAGCTGACACAGCCCAAATGTGCTATGTGAGTAGGAATGCATGTGCATAGAGGTTGCAGCAGGGTTCTACCTGTCATATGAGCAGACTAGAGAAAGGATTTAGTGGTTTTTTCCCTTTGTAATGGGACAAAAAGTCATCCTGGGCTTTGTATGTTTTATAAATACAATTATTTAAAAATATGAATTTTTGCTGACTGAAAACTAAATTTTGTTGTCCTATTAAGAGCCTGATCTAATGTCCACTCTGGGTCAAAAGAAAGACACAAATGACTGACTATCCAAATGCTACCATGATGACACATGCCGAATACACATTGCATTTATCCCCCAGATATTTTGGAAAATATGTAGTCAATACTGTCCACTCATGATAGGAAAAATCTTGGCTTGTTCTCCAGGGCACTGACATGCTCAGTCATAGAAGGAAGCACAGGATGGGATTTTCAAGCAATGTCACATAGCACAGATATTTCCTTGAGGTTCTAATCCTTTGGTGTCTCTCACAGTTCAGGAATTTAATCCCCACTCATACCTTTGGAAAACTGAAGCATTTTTCAAGACAAGAACCCTGATATCTTGCAGCTTGTATCTCAGAGTGAAATTAAGTTCATAACCTCGCAGATTCAAAAAGGCAAAAAAAGCACAAAGTAAGGATACGCTGATGTTTGCACTGGAAGAATTAATGAACTGTTTTGCTGCATGACATCATGTAAAATGCCACGTGCAGGTCAGCTGAGACCAAAACCACAGCAACACTTTACTCAGGAAGATTCTATAAACCACTCAAAGCTTTATTATTCTAAACAATAATAACTTATTTGTTGCAAAGAATCACAGCCACAACAAAGACTAATGTCAGGTGAATACCAAGCAATTATGCAAAAAGTATGAATGTATGTCCCTCCCTTTAAGTCACATTTATTTGTGAAGCACAGTTTAAAATGCACAGAAACCACTGAAAAGACTACCAGTACTAAGTAGCTGTCCACTTGAAAAGAGTGAACCTGAGTACAGTCAAATGCCATGAAATCTTTCCCACTGGGACAGCATCAGACTCCCCTTGGACAGATTGGAGACCAATTACACCAATTACAAGCTTCAAAGAGGCCAAAGAAAGCAATGTTAGCACATGAACTAATGTCCAGAACTGTTTCCAGGCTGTTAAGGTGATCTCCAGCTCCAGCCTGCTTCATGCTCAGGCCAGGTGTCACTCTCTCAAACAGGCATCCAGGCACAGCTTGGGGGCTAGGCTCATCTAAGGGCTGTAGAGTGTCTTTCCCAACAAGCACCCTTTTCCCAAGGGTCCTGCAAGCACCCTCCCCTTTGCAAGGATGGCAGAGATTGCATAGGCTCCCACCAAGTAGTTTCAGTACCCAGGAACACACACGAGCAACTTCAATAAAGTGGTGTGACTACAGTCTCAGAGACAAACAAAGCAGTTGTCCACTCCTGATCTGGCCTTTTGAGCTTCCTTTTGGGTCCAAGGAGAGAAGCTGGCACATAAAACGTGACAGATTTCGTCCTATTCCACACTTTAAGGTGAGATGAGTCACACCATAGAATTGCACATACAGTTGTTTAAACATCAGTGAGATGTGGTCCACTTCTTTCTCTTGCTCCTGAAGAAGGAGGTTGAAGCCATGAATAAGAGCATATCAAACAGACAGCGAAAAAATTATTCTTAGGAGGGGGGCTTTAGGTTGTTTAGCCTTTAGGAGGTATTCACAAAAAAAAGAGCATAGCTCTCAGGCCAGAGCTTGTACCTGGCTGTCTGGAGCACTGACCTCCCGCAACCAAGACTACAAAAACAGATAAAGGAAACCACCAATCTACATTGCGAGAGATGTGTTGCAATGGAGAGAGGCACATACCAGCTCCACAACTACTGTTAATAAATAACAGGTGACAAACAATGTAAATGAGGCTGTAGTCAGGAATAAGGTGATGATAGAGACTAGGATACTGGACAGCTGGGGTGGGGTGGGGAATGAAAGTACTTTTGTGAGTGAAAGAATTGATTGCTTTGGTCATATGTAATTGATTTAGGAAATGATGTGAGGTCAGAAGGAAACAATGAAGCTGTTTGTGGACTAATGCAGTAAACCTCAGTAATAAGGTAGAACAACTTGAATTGTCAAAGCAACACATGAAAAACTCTCATACAGAGTAGAGGAAAGATGGTAGGATAGCTCTCAAGATAGAAAAGGATTTGCTAAGGTTATAGGCTGGGGTATATAGGCCTAAAGAATTTTTATCTTGAATGTGGACCAACACACATAATATTTTTAGTGAAAGAAATACTGCTTCAAACTGCATGATCATGTAAACATTTGAAGTCTAGTAGAGGCTAGGAAAAAAGGCTGTTGTACTGGTAAAAAAATAAGTACTTTTAGTCTTGTGGGTAATAGAACTCTTCCTCAAACAGTCAATGCACAAAGAAGAGTTTTTATTTCAGCTTTGAGCTTAGTGCATGAAAATACAGCATTACCAAATGCCTGATGATAGAAAATAACCTTATTTGAAAGCTCAGAGTGATTAGATGATCATCATATACAAAGAGCATTGAGACGTGATATTTAAGTTGAAAATATATTAATTCAAAACAAATTGATACACAATACCATAGAATAGATTTGGAATTGGAATTAGAGACAAAGTCCTCATCAAATGATTACATTTCTGAAACAGTCGGAATATTGTAGACAAAAAGCAGAAGTACTGCTAAAATAGATCCTGTGGATGAAACAGCAATGATGGTCAGGTCCTGGGTGTGCTGTAGTTCTACACCCCACATTGCTCCTGATCTTAATATATGTCATCCTAAGAGTCTAAGCACGCTCAAAGTAAGTTTAAGTCCTTCAATGTAAAATGGTGGAAGTAAATAAAATCTTAGCCACTTGTAAATTCTTTCAAGTAAGAGTTTTCTGTGGTTATGATTGAAGCACTAAAATTCATTTACTAATTTGGAAATGGAAAAAGCCTTTTTTTGCCAAGCTACAAATTAATTTTACTGCAAGCAAAAGGATTTATATATATACTGCCAATTCACTAATGGAATATAATTATTATCTGCGTATTAATAACAAATATTAGAGTGCTGCAGTGCACTTTGTGTTACTCAGCAGTTCACATCCATCAAAATATTGGACACAATTTTCAGAAGGACTTAAAGGGAAAGCTTCTCTCAAAAATGATGGATTATGGTGGGGGCATCATTCAAGGATTACATGACTTCTTGTAATTTCAACATGACCAGCTAAGAAAAACACAGATTATCTTTAATTAATGATATTCTGTCAACTGAGATATCCATGTTATGTTAGCTATACCAATAACCACTTCAGAGCCATGACTGCAAAAGGCTTGTCTTATCTTGAGGTTTGGCAGGAGCACAGCCATGGTGAGAGAAAAGATGCCTGGTGCCCACCAGCTTCTGTCTCTCCCTCCTTTGGTGTTTGTGTTGTTCTGGTCTCTGGTTAAGCATTATTATTAAGTCTGTCCTCATAACCATAGTGGGTTTTCGGGGTATGAGCTTGCATGTAGCCTACATATCAACAGTCAGCCAATAATGGGAAAGAGGTATCTTTGTCATACTATTTCACAGAATCTTAAAAAAAAACCCACTAAACCCCACAAGACATCCTCTTAACAAACATTAAGGTTTTCTCTTTTTTCCCTCATATATACTAACATCTATGTGATCCAATGTATCGCAATTTGCCTTCCTTCATGGTGAGTTTTTCCTACTGCAGTACTGATCAACAGCTGAGGTTGTCATCATATGAAGCACAAGCCTAGTTGCTCAGGAAGTAAGAAGAATATAAGCAGTTAGCAATAAGAAAGATTTCTAACCTCTTCTTAGACATAAAGATGAGGTGACAGAAATATGACTGAAAGGTAAACTGAATACCAGAGGTAATATAAATGTTCACAGCTAGTATACCAGAGAGCTATGGTAACTTTATTATTCAGTGTGACTGAAAAAATATTATGTTCCATTAAAGCAAAGAACTAATAAGTTCTGCTTCATTCTTGCTTCCTGTGCATCAGGAAAGTAATATTAGAAGAGATCATGAGTGGGATTTTTTATACTAATTAGCTGTTCTCCAGGATATTGTTAAAAGCTCACTTTAATTTTACTCTCAAAACCACATATTGGTCAGAGATTATTGATAAACCTCAGTAACTAGATGTAAGACAGGCAACCTAACGAGGACAACTTCTATTCCTTAAATTTTAAGGCAGGATATTAAAATGAATTATTCCATCTATATAAAGCTACACAGAACACCACATCTTAGCTTATGGTAATAGGAAAGAAAAATAACTATGAATACTAGTTCATATATGAGATTTTATTTTTGTACTCCAAATGTTGTCAAGACAATGGCCAATAAAAATGCAGATGTTTGGAAAGTCATCTTATACAGCCTCCACGTACCACACCTGTGAAACACACTGATGAGCAAGAACAGCTGCATACGTGGAGGCAGAAGTGGTAGAAACACTTATCTCGAGCGACAAGAAAAGAAAGACTTGGACCCAATTAAAACTCTAGTCATCCAGAGAGGTTATAGTGGTTACTGCCAAAGGCTGACTGGTATTCCTCTGCTGCATAAACTAGTATGATATTTGCACTGTGTCTGACATTTGTTTACGCGCTCACTACAGTAGCTAACCGTGAGAGGGGTTCATGTTAAGGAGCAAGCACGGTTACCCAGTTTTAGGTTTGAAAAATAACTTTATATTTTCCATCACTCTAAAATTCATTTTTCTACTTCTGGTGAAGTGTCCTCAAGGATTTCACTTGATCAAAATTGCTCATAATATAATGGAAATGTTTTTTTCAGCAGCATAATATAATCTTTGAATAAGAAAATAAATAGGATGCATTTTCATAAGGAGCTTATTTCCTTGCTAAAAAAAAAACAAAGATAAAGACTTCATTCCCAAACAGGACCTTTCACATGATTTCAATGTTAACATTTTAAAGGGACTTCATTTTTAAAAAGAGTTGAACATTAGCTCCTTGAATACTAAATCTACTTAAGCTACTTCAAAGAAGAAATACAAACTTAAGAAAATGTGGTCTGTACAGACAGTTCACTTCTATGCCCAGTGAACTGTCTATAATGTATGCTGAACTCATCCTGCATGAATGCTTACATCAAAACTTGGGATACTTTGTACCGCTTTTTTATAACTGATTTTCATTCACAAGCAGTTTATATTGAGATACACAATGAAATAATACATGCAAAGGTGGCAAGGCAAAACCAAAAATGAGATAACTCTTGTATCCCATGTGTTCAGAAAAAAAAGGTTTTGTCTGAGGGATTTCTTATGTCATTCTCTTTTACTTAACCTAGTAAAGCACTTACAGCTGCATTGCTCACCCATTTCCCTCTCAATATGTCATCTCCTGTCGATTTATGCTGCTTTCTAACAACCTAAGGAATGCTGAAAAGGTTTTTAATGAGACTAGACAAACTGTCAGTGAACAGATTTATTTCACAACATTGTAGTTTGAAAATAAGCACAAAAATATGTAGAGGTCTCATAGCAATTACACTATTTGCAGTTAGAGTCAGAGAAAATAAGCATTTGGCAATGTGAACCTGAATGGCAATATCAGGACAATGCTGAGTGTTTCCGTTACTCAGTTTAGTAATGAAGGCTAATGGTCCCGTCTCTGCTGTTACCATATGCCAGAGTAGTCCTGAAAACAAATAGCGAGGATGCAATTAAAGAGGTACAAATCATAATTCAATAGTCTAATATAAAAGTCGCATTAGTAACAGATTCTTGTTAATCACACAATGAGCCATTTTGACAGATGTTTTCAATGCAGAACGTCTGAGTTACCGAAGTAAATCAATGTAAATTTTGGAATGTGTGGTCTGGGATAGTTTTCAGTCATACAGAATACTCTAGGGGAAAAAAAATGCTGGTACTAAGTGCAAAGAAAATATATTGTGCCTTACTAAAAAATAGTTATATAAAGGAGGAAATAATGATAGCCACTAATAACAAGTTAACTTTGGTTTCTAAATCAAGGCACTTCCAACAAATGAAGATGGGAGCAGATATATGTGCTTGTCTTGCACTCCATCTCACCTGTGCAGTAGCCAACAGTGGCCTGTATATAAATATTTTGTAATAGATATTCAGCTTCTAGATAGGCAGTGAAGTCCTTGCAGCTGACAGTCATTAAGATATCGGTAAATTGCTTTTCTAAATGAAGGTCCACAAAGTCATATATATGTAGCTGGAACAGAGAGTCTGTAACAAGAAAGAGAAGAATAAGACTCATGTAGCTCTTTGAACTTGGATTGCACAAGAGGAGGCATTACAGTAGGCTACAGTAGGCTGCAGTAGGCCTTGGGAGCATACAAATTCTCTCAAGTCTTCAAACAGTCTCTATCACATTTCATCCTCCCAAGCTGTCACTAGGGACCGGAGATAACGAAAGTGTTTGGACAACTTTTTTTTTTTTCTACCACAGCACTATTGTTCTAGTGAGTTTGTCTCATTTTTATATTTTATATAATTATGCTTTTATGTTGACTTCTACAATTATTGCTTCACTGTGCTGAAGAAAAACACAAATTTGTAGGGAGATGTAGTCCCTGTTCTGGAGAGTTATTGAAACACACTTGAAGAAGAGAAAATACGTAAATCTATAAGAGATAAAGTGGCTGGACAAGGGCAAACATTCAAACAAACTAGCTAAGCACACAACTTCTAAGGTTCAGCTTATATTTTTGCATTTAAAAATAAAATAATGAATGGCAGCCTAGGCCATGTACCTGTTAAGTATCCTGTTTTACAGAAGGTGTGGGACCAGGAAGGGAACATAATTGCCTGCAGCACTACAGAACAGGACAGATCTTTCCAAAATTTTCTCCTTGGGTGTCTTAGACCATCTTAGGTATTTTTACAAAATGGGTGTTTAATAATACTATTCTATTTCAGGCCAGGTGGAGAAGCAGCTAGAGCAGGAGCAGGTGAAGTAGGGGGGAACACAGGGGCACAGACCTGACCTATCACTCATTGCTGGCCAGAAGTAAGTCCCGCATCATTCTTTGCTTTCACTGCTTCTCATTTGTCTATCTTGTTTTGATTTAAGTTAAGACAACATCTCTTCCTATGTGACTGCAATGTACCCAAGGAGATTTAATTTGTCTGGCATACCTACATGCTGTTGTAACATAAATAGAAATATTAAATATATCCCTAATCTTATGCCTTGACAGCCATCCCCCCGATACAATATTATTAGGAATATTCATTTGAAAGCTGGCTGTTCTTTGGCTCTCATTTGTTCTGAGTAATGTCTGACAGTTTGAATATAACTTTGTGAGTGAAATGCAGTGTTAACCATGCAACATGAAGAAGAATTTCCTGTAGTATAGGATTTTAAAAATTGTCATGTTACTATACAATACACACCCTTCTAGACAAATGCTGTATTTGGCACAGTGCTTACCACTAAATTAGAACTTGCTAATTGGTTTTGATAATATTTTTGTATAAAGCAACATTTCATTTCACATGAGCTGCCTACCTTATTCCAACATTCCTGTATTTGATAGGGAAATTAGAAACATCTTAGAGGCTTATGAATTTGATGTTCAATGCCTGAAATGATCTCCTCTTCAATGAAAAGAGAATCCAGCCAGATTAGCAGGTAGTGAACTTTGTAGTTGTTCATTTGTCCAGCCTGTCTTTATGGTCTGTGTTATTGCTTTCATAATTTATCTGTGCTATCATTACCTAAGACTTGGGGGTTAACTGCGTACACCTGACCTGGTAGATATTTGAGTTCTATTGCTGACAGCTTCAGAATAAAGAAATGCTCTTTCTTTCAAATACTGAAATGCTTCTTTGAAGCCAATTATTAAAGAAATCCTGGAGTAACAGCACATGTCCCAGACAGCCTGTCAAACTTATGCTGCCAATATCATATATTAATACTAATCCTGTGTCAGAAAGCAACTATTCCTTGGATTTCATAGTGCATAACATCAATGTTAATTGGATTTTTCATATGTATGTAAGCAGTTTTCTGAAGGGTTTTAAACTGTAAGTGCTTTAAACCAGGACTTATGTTTCTAATTGTCTCCTTTTCTTGGCCAAGTCTTTTTACAGTAAAAACAGCTAAATGCCATAGCATTTTACACAATTCCCAGATTAGTTACCCAACTGGCTAAGATTTAATGTCTTCTCCTTGTAGAACTTGTCCTGAGTTTTGCAGATGGTTGGCTATATAATGTCTAGAACACCAAAGCAGTTCTAAAAATGGTGCAGAGAGAATGGTAAATTAATTGTATACATACATATAAGCTCGTAAGTACATATACAGAGAAAAACTTAACTAGAATAAGAGGTTAAATATTTATTTAAGTCATTTTTAAGACTTGAAACATGACATCTTTGAAATATATTTACTTATAATAACAGAACAAAAATATTTCTTTCATAGCCCCCTCACACCATAGTTCTGTGTTTTGTAGATTTTTTTAATTACCTAAAGAGACTTAAATGTAAGTGAGCGAGGGACCTTCACAATAACTGCCAGGAGGAACTACATAGTAAATGTACTGTGTGTAAATATACACACAATTAAAACACTTGATTTAATTGCTGCAATATTCTATTCCTCCAGAATGATAAATATGATACAAGGATGCTCTTAGAGGAAAAGCTCTCAGAGCAGAAGCTTAGAGCAAAAGCTTAGAGCAAAAGCTCACAGAAAATGATTACTTGTCTTCACTCTCCAAGACTCAAGTGAAGGATAAATACTTTACAATTCAATCATTTTGTACGGACATCAGCATGATATCAAGATGGAGAGTGAAGTGTAAATCATCACCATCGATTCCAATCTTGTTGAAGCCAAAATCTCAAATACAAGGTCAATGCAGGGGGAAATTAAAAACTTTAGATGCTGAAGGTCTTGCTTCCAATAAATAAAACTCCCAGATGTGTATTCACCCCATTCCACAATTACTTGAAATGACTGGCATATTACATTGCTGCCGTCAGGAGTCCATGAAAGGTTTTGAGGAGTGTTAGTTCACTTTCTGTGGTGCTTTTGTCTGACCATACTACTAACCAGCTCTGCCAAACCTTATGTTTTCAGATAAGTCAAGGTAAGCTTGATTTTTTGCAAAACTATTCCAAAATAATTCTGAGTAAATCAATGACACTTCAAATAGATCCAAAGGAAATTAAACCAATTCAGCAATCTTATGCTTAATGAAGATGGGAATGTCAATGTCTATTGGAATAAATCACTGAGGAAAGGTGAAGCTATGTTACTGCTCTGGAGCTGCCCTCCTGTGAATGAGTAAAGAGGATGGAGGGTTACTTTCAGGCTTAAGTCCTGGCATACTACAAGTATCATATCAATCCGTACCCTTATAGGTCCTAAATTATAAAAGTACTCTAATGCCAGTAGGTATGTAGGATAATGAAATAGATGTATGATCACACCACATTCCTATAACTAAGTAGCAATAAATCAAGAAAGAACAAAATAGAGTTGCCATAGCCATTTGGACTTTTCACAGCCTGCAGCTTCCAGTATATTTTAAAGTTCTTTTTCTTAATTTATCAAAAGAAAAATCTTTTAATGTTGCTAGAATTTTGACATTTGCCAGGCTGGTTGATCCAGCTGTGACAGCTATAACAGTTTCTCAGTAGACACCACAAATAGCTCATTAGCTCAAGTTGGAAGGATATTCAGTACCCAAATTTTTTAAGACACTAACAAGATCTTGAGAGTTGCTAACACAATGCCCAGATATCAGTACACAAAATAAATAAAGGAATTTATGGGACCATCCTACTTCACATAATTTGCCACACAGAAATTCATCACAGATCTGAGAAAAAGCCTCTTTAAAATTCACTGAAATCAGACAGGTAGCAATATGAACAGTAGAGCTCTGTTTCAAAAGACCTTCTCATCATGCAAAATGAGATGGAATGATTTTGTCAGCTCATCACAGGCAGAGCTGCAAAGGTGAGCTGTTATAAAGCTTGAAGAAGATGATGCTCTGAAGCACATCTGCAGAACTGCAAAACATGATATTGAGAACGTGTGGCATCAGGAATCAGTTCTAAGATATGTGTTGTCATGTTGCATTTAAAAAGTTATTATTTATGGTCTTTGTCTTCTACACAAGTAAATGCTGCAGCTTATACTTCCTTGCATTACTGGAGGTGCCTTGCTAGAAGCCAGTCCTTAGCAAAGGCAAGCTGCCTAAAACTCTGAGATTGCCATTTTAATGCTAGCACAGTACTTAGCTCACATCTGGGGGAAAGTTACATTCTCACAACTTTACAACAGGATATCTGAATGTGCAGACTTTGGACTCAGCATGGAAAATTTCACAAGTGGGCAACTAAAAGAACAATTTTGTTACAGCAAATAAACTGTCATGCAACAAAAGTGTTTATATTGTTAAAAAATCTGTACTTATTCATTTGGTTTCCAAAGCTGGTTCATTAACCAACATTAACCATCCATAGGCAGATGTGTGTGTTATAAATCCAAGCTATTGATATAATGCTGATAGCTGAATGAGCACATCACAACAATTTTTACAGTTACAGATTTTAAATACAGAGTGGCAAACAGACAAGTGTCTCCCTGAGGGGCTTTTAAGAAGCAGAAATCTTAATGAACTCATCACTTATAAAACCTGAATACCTGCCTGGGGACAGACAGTGGGATGGTAGAGGAATCATACAATTAGGTTTCTCTTCCAGCTTGGCATCCAGCTAAGCTCATCTGATGTTTGCCTCACACAATACAATATGCACCAAAGCAAGACTGAGCAAAACAGATTATATTAACCAAAAGTGACATTTTCATTTCCAGTCATTCCTGTAAAAGATGAGAATGCGAACTTTTCAGATAAAGTAGGTTTACTACTTCTTTGGCAGTTTTTATCTTATTTAGTGTTTAACCACAAATATGGCTTTTAGAAATCTTGTGTGCTTCTACAGGAGTTAAGCAAGTACATAGCATTTGTAAAATTTAATCACGCCAGGTCATAAATAAAACATCCACTAAACCACTGATTTTTTTTCATCTCTCAAACCCTATAAATGAAAAAAAAATCATTTTGGGGCTTGATTCTTCATGTGGAAGAAAACATATCAAACAGATTTCTTTTTCTTATTGGCTTCTGGGAAGTATTTATAAGCCCTTAAACACATGAAACTAAAAATCTGCATGTATGTGCCTCTTAAATAACTCACTAAATGTCTGTGGCAGAAAATGTTTTATTCTGGAATGTTTCAGGTGTCCTCAAGTACTCCTTACAAATCCAGCCGTCCTCATAAATGGGACATATTTTAAAGCTTATTCTGTGAACATCCTGATAAATTCTTTCAAGGATGTGGAGAGAAGTTCCTTCAAGGGCCCATTTATCCTCCATGATGCAAATTGTATTTCTTTTGGGTTTCATTTCTGCTCAACAATCTAAGGATTGGATGAGTCATTTGCTCCATGAGATGCTCAGGATGGTGCATTAAGCCTGGATAATTTTTAAATTGAGAAGTGGGGGAACGAATCTCTGTTGCTAGTAACTGGACTTGGGAAAGGAAAGACTGCCTCCTGCAGAAAACAGGGGATGGTGTTAGGGCTTTAACACAAAATCCCAGCTGTGTGTAGCTTTTAGGTGAGGACAAGAAAGGAGATTACCCCTTGCCCAACCTGCTGTTCATTAAGGAAATAAATGTGACTGTACAGAATGTCTCTGATAATACCTATTCTGGCTAGCAGCTTGCTAAAATTACAGCCTAAGTGTCCTCCTGGCTCTTTTTCTTCAGCAGCACTAACCTGCAGATAAAATAGCAATGCTAGGACAGACCCACAACTTGATATTCAGAGACTAGAACCCTTTTCCGTTTATTTTCATTCTAAACATTCTCCTGCTGTCTACTGGCCTCTTATCATAGTAAAGCCCCAGTTAGGCATTTCATCACTGCTTAGCCTTGCTGCATAATACCTACCTTCCTCGGGGCCGACATCAACCCAAAAAAAGCAGGTGTCTCATCTCCTTGCTGCATCACCAAACAGTCAGCATCCCACAGGCACTTCAGACTGCCTAGGAACAAGCAGATGGTCACTGGCTCCCCAGCTTCATGACAAGTGATACAGGAGTGATGTAGAAATGGCTAGGCTATGGTCCATACGTATGGTCACCTCTCTCAGAGAGCTAAAACAGTGTGAAAACTGTGGTTTTCACAGTCTTGCTGTAGATTGCACAGTATAACTTCAAACTAGACTGTATACAAGATAAACTAAATCAGATTATTTTTTAAAAAAGAAGAAGAATTAAAAAATACTTGTGAAGGGACCAATTGGGCACATGAACACCACTGTAGGTGCAAACATGCATTACAGAGTGAAAAAATATTGAGAGAACAGAAGTGTTGTTTTACAGTAATGGTGTGATGGGTTTAAAAACTACTCCTAGATATTCCATGTAATTTTTTCTATGTAAATAAGGGTGTAATTGGGGGTGGGACATAATTCCTTTTTCGACCACGGCTCCATCTTGCTTCGGTCTTGTCTCCGGTACTGATTGTCGGTCTGCCAGTCTGTANGACCCCATCCACCCGTAACTTAAACACCTCCAGGGAAGGCGAATCAACCACCTCCCTGGGCAGCATATTCCAGTGCCTAATGACCCTTTCTGTAAAAAACTTCTTCCTAATCTCCAACCTAAACCTCCCCTGGCGGAGCTTGAGGCCATTCCCCCTTGTCCTGTCCCCTGACACCTCCTACCTTTTCTCCCTTGGGCTTGTACAGGGAGGTGGGGGGTGGAAGGAAGGAGGGGCTGCAGATGCTGTGAGGGTTTTGGGAAAGTTTTGACTCAAACCATCACAAATGGTGTAGTTTCTGTTTTGCCAGATGATTTCTTTGTGATTTCAAGAAATATTGCACATAGACAGTTAGGGGTTTTTTAACCAATCTTTCCTACTCTCTTACCTTTTAAATTCCTTTTATGACCACATCAATCATATGCTCTGTCTGGAGACCCGAATTATCAATGACTAACAATTGAGGGGACAGATTTCACAAAACCTAAGAAAAAATCCAGCATGTGACTTAGAAGTAGTCACTCTGCCAGAGTTCACGACATGGAGGAGCTCGCTGTGGCTCTGCTACCTGTACCTACAGCTCTTCAGTCATTACAGGGCTGAAGGCTGTACTCAAGTACAGGGCAAATAGGCTGCAGCTTGTCTCCCTTCATCCTACTTAGAGTGAAATGGAATAAACCAGCACAGCAGGAGTAAATGAGCCATGGCAAAACTGATCTTAACCTCCACCCCTCTGATTTGGCAGGCAGGCACTAGGGCAGGAAACAAGATAATTTCTTTCAGCTTCAGTGGGTTCTGTAATACAATTTGACAAATCAAATAGATAGCTCTTGTTAACGTAACTAAATGAATTATTGCAAATGGGAGAGATGGACATTGATCTGGCTTCATGTATGCATTCTGCTTTGGAGGAGGGGAAAGTGGCGTTAAATTCAAGCTGCTGCCTGAGGTAGGAAGTTGGTGTAATGAATCAGTTCTACAGTTTTGATATCCCCAAACCACCCATTTAATAGCAATATCAATAAAGATAAAAGGGAAATACAGAAGAACATTATGGATAGAGCGATACCAATGTTCATACTTCAAGTGAATATTCAGGGCTAGATTTTAATAAATATGACTGCCTGCTTTACCTTTCCAGTAATGGAATGGAACTAACAAAGACATATATAAGTTGTCCATTTTGTTGAATGTTATGATCCAAATAAAAGACAAGGATACCCTGACTGTTCCATAGTAACAACACTTCCTATATAAACAGCTTTAGTAAGATGTTTCCAAGCACAGGTGGTGCAAACATACAGACAGGTTCCTCAATGAAAGTATCCAAGTCTAGGTGTCTAAAATCAGGCAAATAAATTCAGATTCTAAAGAAACATTGGTACTAATACCATGTTATCAGAGCTGCCAAACTCAAACACCCAAATGCCAAACATGGATGTTTGATTTGAAAACGTACTTTCTTATGTCTTCATATTCTTGCAAGTAAGGTCTGAGAAAGCTAGAAAGTAGCTTGTGTTCTCCTTCTCCTCTCTTATCTCTACCCATAGCCAAAAATCCCGCTATACAGAAGCCAGGCATACCTGTGCTGGCTGCAGCATAGCATGGAACACCTTCCAGTAATGGAAAAAATAAGCAAAATAATATAGGCAGAATAAAGACTGATTTAGCATGCAGTAAGGGAAGTCTACTTGGAACCATGTAATGTGGTAGACTTCCAGGAAAGGTGATTAAGCAACACCTGGCTTCATATATCTATCACTTTCAAGATAGGACTAGCAAAATATCTTGCTGAGCCATTTTTCTGAACACATTAGCTTCAAGTACTACAGCTAGGATGGCTCAGTTTTATGCATCCTGCAAAATGGTGATATATTGCTTTTTCTTTCCATCCAATAAAACACTTTCCCTGTTCAACTGTGGAAAAATATTTAGTAGGTTTTTTTACTCTTACCAAAATACATAACTTAAAGGGGGGGTTGTATTTCTTTTTATTTACTTATTTTGGTTGACAGTGAGTACCTGGTGTAAATTACTCCTGGCAATTTTTGTAATATTTATTTAAGGAGTTGTTTAAAATCATTCTTCTAACATCTCTATGGAAGAATATTAGTGCAGATTCAAAGTATGCCATGTAGAAACAAAATTCATGCCTCACAAGTATTAGGGGAAAGGCACAACTAGAAGTGTCCTATTAGCTTAGATTTCTTTTACTAAAGGTGTTTTATTTGAAGATATCTCATACTTCAGATCACTGTTATAAGGAAGACTGTCTATACACTAGAACAGAACCCACTCTTTCACCAGTTTTGAAAGTTCTGGACAACAAGGGTACACCTCAAGTGCTTCCTCAACATTTTTCTAAATTGTCCCTTTAAAGACAGAAATCTTGGCTGCAGAGACAGGAGGCATCACAGCTGTCATGGACATATCCACCTTTCTGTGCAAACAGCGCTCTGCTACTACTGATAATCTCTATCATCAGGTTTCAGGTACTTTCAGTAGGAAGTTGTGCAAGAAGCATAAGCAGCAGAAAACACTCTGAGAAGAAAGGATTTGTTTCCCTCTCTCTTTATCTGCTTTTATGTGGAAGGATGTTACAGTGGCCATTGAAATAAGGAAATTCTCAGGATTAGAGTGGGAGAGAAATCCCAGCTTCTCGAAGTGAGCCATGAAATGAACCCTAGGATTGTTCCACTTCCTCCTGTTTCATATTTCTGATGCAGGGGTAACACTTCTGTTACCTAGGCAAAGGAACACATCTCTCTCCCAATTGTGACCATTATCTTTGCAATCCCAGCCACCTTTTGCAGAATGAGTTATTCATGATTAATATGATCCAATGTGCCATGCTATGATACAGCAGGGACTTGGGATTACTTATGACTTCATCTCTGCTCTATGTTCTGTAAAAATGCCTGTTCCCTCAACAACCAGTGCTAACAGACCTTCCTAAAATATTGTTGGGCAAATTGCATGGCCTCTTGAATTTAGTTAACTGTTCAAATCAGTATATCTCGAATTAGTTTCTAAAACTGACCAGGGCAAACACTGAAGTAGATAAATGAGTGTTACATACAGCAGTAAGTCGTCTGTGTGTTCAGCTCAAATGATCCCTGCTCAGGCCAGTGGTAAGGTACAAATTCACTATTCCTAGGAAGAGCATGAAGGGAAAATACGAAAAAAAAGAATCTGAATGTAGCTTTCATGTCAGAAAGTCCCTGCACCACTAACCATGGTGTCAACAGACTATGGCAGGAGAAAGATCACTATGCAATGCCTCATTCATATCACCATACATCAGTCTGCTGCTCAAAGTAAGCTCTCCCTTTAAGTACTCTGCGTGTGCGTGTGTATACATGCATACATAAGTATACTCTCCTTATTATCGCTTCCTATACACCACAAATTACCTATTTCAGACTATGTATTTTTGATATGTCCCCCCAGCCTTGAGGTCTGCATTTTATGGGACTTTATACTAAAGTAAAGAATAATTTTTGATGTGAAGGGTCTACTCTGGGGGCCCTAGAATGGTCTTGTTTGTCCCCTACTAATGAAGTTACTAGGAAGAGTGAAGTCTTACCAGAGGGAGCACATGATACTTCGTCTAATACTGCTGTTCACTGTGGAAACAGGAGCGAAACCATGGATTCACTCTCCTCCACCATGATCTCTTTTTGGTGCATTGCTGTTCTGGCCACAGAAGCCAAGATCTTGGGATATCTCATGTCCCAGAAGAATGCTCAGCCACCCCTGAGTGAGACCACAGAAAGAGGAGCTCCCAGCAGCTCTAAAATATAAGTGATAGAGTTTGCTAGATCTGGCTTTGACTAAAGAATCCAATGGGACACTAACAGTATAGTCATCTTTCACATTCCCAAGTGCTGGAAGATCCATCAAGTATCATGGCTTTTTGTTGATTGAGTAGAAAGAGTTAGATGCCGTCTGCTTTGACCTTTGGCTTATACAAGAGCATGAAAGAGGGAAAACTGAGATAAACTGGATCTGCAAGACTGCAATACCTCTCTGATCTGTGGAGATGGGAGATTACTTCCTGACACATCTACAGTGTTTTGTGGCAGTGAATCACTTGACTTCCTTACGCTACTAAGTCAAATAAAGTTCTGGTATTATGCTGCATGGTCTGCACTCCTTTCCCTGACAGCAAAAACATTAATTCAGCAGTAAATTACATGAGAGAGAGTAGTTTTGATGACTTACTTAGAATAAAAATGCAAAAGCTAGCACCAGAAATTTTNACAGTGAGTACCTGGTGTAAATTACTCCTGGCAATTTTTGTAATATTTATTTAAGGAGTTGTTTAAAATCATTCTTCTAACATCTCTATGGAAGAATATTAGTGCAGATTCAAAGTATGCCATGTAGAAACAAAATTCATGCCTCACAAGTATTAGGGGAAAGGCACAACTAGCAGTGTCCTATTAGCTTAGATTTCTTTTACTAAAGGTGTTTTATTTGAAGATATCTCATACTTCAGATCACTGTTATAAGGAAGACTGTCTATACACTAGAACAGAACCCACTCTTTCACCAGTTTTGAAAGTTCTGGACAACAAGGGTACACCTCAAGTGCTTCCTCAACATTTTTCTAAATTGTCCCTTTAAAGACAGAAATCTTGGCTGCAGAGACAGGAGGCATCACAGCTGTCATGGACATATCCACCTTTCTGTGCAAACAGCGCTCTGCTACTACTGATAATCTCTATCATCAGGTTTCAGGTACTTTCAGTAGGAAGTTGTGCAAGAAGCATAAGCAGCAGAAAACACTCTGAGAAGAAAGGATTTGTTTCCCTCTCTCTTTATCTGCTTTTATGTGGAAGGATGTTACAGTGGCCATTGAAATAAAGAAATTCTCAGGATTAGAGTGGGAGAGAAATCCAAGCTTCAAAAAGTGAGCCATGAAATGAACCTTAGGATTGTTTCACTTCCTCCTGTTTCATATTTCTGATGCAGGGGTAACAGTTCTGTTACCTAGGCAAAGGAACACATCTCTCTCCCAATTGTGACCATTATCTTTACAATCCCAGCTACCTTTTGCAGAATGAGTTATTCATGATTAATATGATCCAATGTGCCATGCTATGATACAGCAGGGACTTGGGATTACTTATGACTTCATCTCTGCTCTATGTTCTGTAAAAATGCCTGTTCCCTCAACAACCAGTGCTAACAGACCTTCCTAAAATATTGTTGGGCAAATTGCATGGCCTCTTGAATTTAGTTAACTGTTCAAATCAGTATATCTCAAATTAGTTTCTAAAATGGACCTAGGGAAAACACTGAAGTAGATAAATGACAGTGTTGCATGCAGCAGTAAGTTATCTGTGTATTCAGCTCAAATGATCCCTGCTCAGGCCAGTGGTAAGGTACAAATTCACTCTTCCTAGGAAGGGCATGAAGGGAAAATATGAAAAAAAAAATCTGAATGTAGCTTTCATTTCCGAAAGTCCCTGCACCACTAACCATGGTGTAGACAGACTATGGCAGGAGAAGGATCACTATGCAATGCCTCATTCATATCACCATACATCAGTCTGCTGCTCAAAGTAAGCTCTCCCTTTAAGTACTCTGCGTGTGCGTGTGTATACATGCATACATAAGTATACTCTCCTTATTATCGCTTCCTATACACCACAAATTACCTATTTCAGACTATGTATTTTTGATATGTCCCCCCAGCCTTGAGGTCTGCATTTTATGGGACTTTATACTAAAGTAAGAAATAATTTTTTGTGTGAAGGGTCTAGTCTGGGGACCCTAGGATGTTCTTGTTTGTCCTCTACTAATGAAGTTACTAGGAAGAGTGAAGTCTTACCAGAGGGAGCACATGATACTTCGTCTAATACTGCTGTTCACTGTGGAAACAGGAGCGAAACCATGGATTCACTCTCCTCCACCATGATCTCTTTTTGGTGCATTGCTGTTCTGGCCACAGAAGCCAAGATCTTGGGATATCTCATGTCCCAGAAGAATGCTCAGCCACCCCTGAGTGAGACCACAGAAAGAGGAGCTCCCAGCAGCTCTAAAATATAAGTGATAGAGTTTGCTAGATCTGGCTTTGACTAAAGAATCCAATGGGACACTAACAGTATAGTCATCTTTCACATTCCCAAGTGCTGGAAGATCCATCAAGTATCATGGCTTTTTGTTGATTGAGTAGAAAGAGTTAGATGCCGTCTGCTTTGACCTTTGGCTTATACAAGAGCATGAAAGAGGGAAAACTGAGATAAACTGGATCTGCAAGACTGCAATACCTCTCTGATCTGTGGAGATGGGAGATTACTTCCTGACACATCTACAGTGTTTTGTGGCAGTGAATCACTTGACTTCCTTATGCTACTAAGTCAAATAAAGTTCTGGTATTATGCTGCATGGTCTGCACTCCTTTCCCTGACAGCAAAAACATTAATTCAGCAGTAAATTACATGAGAGAGAGTAGTTTTGATGACTTACTTAGAATAAAAATGCAAAAGCTAGCACCAGAAATTTTACTGGCTCTCAATGCCAAGGTCAGACTGAAAGAGCCAAAGGAACAGTGCTGGCTTTATTAGCAATCTTTATTGCTGCAAGCCCTTAAAATTGGGAGAGGAGAGAAGCAATAATGTATATTTCCATTAGTTTGGAGATTCCCTTGGGATAAAAGCATGCATGTGTATTTTCAATTAAAATCCAGCACTAAGCTCACTGCTGTGATTAGGGAGACAGCATCTGGATAGTATTATTCCACTAAGTTCATACTTCTTACACATTTTTTTCCTTCTGTAAATGGTATCCAACATAAAAGCTTATATCTTTCTTTTGTCCTTTTGTTTTATGTTTTAGTATGTATAACCAATAATTTAATAAGTCAATAAAGCATACTATTATTATTAATTAAGTTTCTGGTCCTGTTGGCTGTGCCTTACCTGATGGGCTTGGAAAGACTTCCAAGCATCTGTGCTCTGCTGCCTGTGCCCCTATCAACTCTGGCATATCTACAAGAGCAAGACTAAGGCCACAGCTTTCTTCCCCTCCAACATGCATGGTTTCCACAGAGAGAAAACTAAATTGCTCAGGATAGGTGCCATGACATACTCTTGCCAAAGTGTTCTTCCAGACAGCTGAGGAGCCCATACACTGGGATGTGCTTTAGTGTATAGCCATCACTTAGTTGTGGTGAGAAAAAGGACATGCTCTCTGGTTTTAACCCAAGCAGCACATCCTCAAACTGGTCTTCAGAGGCAGGGGGATTTGGTTTCTGTAAGAAACTGTAGCTGTTTTACAGCTTCCCAGAGCCTTTAGAGAGCCAGCTGGTGATCTGCCAGGCCTCCCATCTTCTTTGAATCATTTCTTCTTACTGAACCAAAAGTGCCAAGTATCTCCAGTAACTCTTAGTCTCTTAGGTCTTACAAAACCCCTCTCAGCAAACTCTATGATAAATGAGCTTGCACTTGTTTGGCTTGTCCTCCTGCCAACCTCCATGGTTCCTTGATCATCAAAGGCATGAGCTTTATTCCATATCAGAATCAACCCATAGCCTTCTAACTGGTCAGGCAGTGTGGTAAGCAGCAAAGCCCTTGGCATATTGCTGTCCAAAATATTGGGATATTGCTGCCCAGCAGTTGGAATCCAAAGTTACCAATACAAAATACATTTTCTACCCCCCCCCCCAAAATGAAGACAAATACACTCTACTGTATATTCACTAATTGATCTAACAGTTTATCTGTGCATTACACAGAGAAGCATATAGAATCTCATATATCTGCTGGGGCAAATATCCTTCTAAATGTCTGGAAATAATACTTGCCCACTCATAAGTATTTTCCTGGAAATTTGCATGTATGGCTTGGGCCTAGTGATGCTGAGGGGCTCTGGTTCTGTTAGGTACATCAAACCTGGCAGGGACAGGATTTTGCCATAGAACAGGAACTTTCAGCAGAAGCTGACATCCTCTACGAGCTGTCACGTATAATTTTTGTAATTAAATAGGCCCAAGGCTGCTTTAGAAGTAGATAGGCCTCTTCAAAGGACATGAGTCTGTAGCCCATGTTACCTGTCCCACAGAAGAGAAGATGCCTGAGTGAAAGAGAATGGTCAGAGATTTGGGTCTCTGTGGTTCAGAACCCCAGAGAGGCTCTGTATGCATGAAGAGAGCCACTTAAAATTGCTGTTATTTTCTACTGTGAAAGGGAAACAGTTAAGGAGGAAAACCAGAGTTTTTTTCAATGTGAGAGAAACCAGTATAACTTCTGTACTGTTATGATCTAAACCTAAGTCTTAGGGTGACTGTGAGATCATGTGGAAACAGAAGCATCACCAACAGAGAGGAGCATCCTAATAATTCATCCTTGACAACCAGAAAAAAGTGATGGATGTTGCACTGATCACAACAAGTTCCCAAACAACAGTTGTGACAGTACTTCGGGCACATGTTTTGCTTCATCTCCTAAGGAGTAACACAATTAGCTCTGAGGAAGGCAGGCATCCCTTTGCGCAGCTCTGTTAGTGAGATATCTGACAAAATGAAAGAAGTGTTGCTCTTCTTTTGCTTGTCTTTCTGTGGCTGTATTTATTTTGTCAGGTAATAACAAGCTAAGAAAACATTAAATTTTCTTAAAGTCTGTCTCAAATAAGCAAACAGAATTACATAGTTGAGCAATTTTTTTTCTATTCATCTCCCTTCTAAACTGCTGACAACCCTCCCAAGAGGAAGTCTAGACATAGGTCTGGCAATAATTCTTCAAATGTACTCTACTGCTAGGAACACAATATCGTCTGCAAGCATTCAGACCTCTGACAAAGCTTCATTAAAGCCTACCACTTTGAATAACCCTATTTTGAACGATGTGATGATATATAGAGGTCCTTCAGATAGCTTAAACAAATGGATACAGCAATAGAAGCAATCTAGGTGTACCTCCAGAATCCCCTGCCCAAGCTAACATAACCTTTTGCTGGGGTAAGGTTACTTTCAGCAGTCATGTTGCCTCCAAATTAAGTCTCCCTTTGTTATACCCAGAGCTAAAGCAAGCGCTGTTACCCAAGAAGCAAGATTATGGTTAGGCAGGTGACAAGGACCCATGAAAAATAGTGTGATGGAGCAACTCAGAGTATTGAGTGGAACAGCAGGCCTTGTAAATATCCAGCAGGCGAAGAAACATTTAATGAGATATCCACATGTCTCTCTGCAATACTGAGATAAAATATGTAAATATATCAATCAGGTCCCTTGAGTTTATTTTAAATCCAGTTAAGGGAGAAGCTGTTCTGATAAGGTGATTGTTAGCTTGAACTCATAAAAGCTCATTTCCCTAAGGCTGGGTCTCTGTATGTTTCACATAAAATTATTCTCCCTGATTCATTCTGTTGGACACAATACATTACTCAATACATAGATAGGGTAACCTCCTCAGGCTCATCAATGAGAAAAATGCCTGGAAGATGAAAAAGTTAAAACAAAAAGTCTTTACAAAGAGAACATTGTGGTAAAGGTGAGTGCTTAAAGTATAGCAAACCTATTTCAAAAAGTAGAAAGGTTTTACTGTGATCAATCAGTCGGCGAGAAAGTTTATACTGGAATAACTGCATTAAATTAGTTTAGTGAAACACGGCTACTACCACCCTTGCATGTGGTATCTGCAATTCATCACACTAAATTCATTTACAACACCATGAGCAACACCATTGCCATGGACACACATGGCTGACCAGAAGGAATACAGATCTGGGAGGATCCAAGGAGTACTTTAAACAGATACTGTTCTTAAACACATTAAATAGGGCACAGCAAGAGTCAAAGTATTGTTTGATTTGTTGCTCCTTGGACTGATTTCCTTTTCCTAGGGCCACTTTTTAATATGCATGAGAGGATGAAGGGAAGGAAAAAGGCTTAGTTTATAAAGGGTGCTAGTAATTCTTTTCCAGACTCCTCAGTGAAATGAGGTGACAGCTACCAGGCTTTCACTTCATCTTATCTTGTTATGCCCTAGTCTTAAACCCCTGAAGCATTAAGTAGCCTGCTTGTACCATTCATGTCAAAATAAGGAGGCAGTTCACAATTTCTCTTATGCTTCTCAGAATACTACGATTAACTTCATTGTCAGTGTTTAAAAGTCAAATGCTTTTCCAAAAGCTTATTGTATGAACCACCTTTACTGAAATGAGGCTTACAGGTACTCTGTAGCTCTGCCAGATTGAGCAGAAAATATTAGATACACTGATTTGATAGTATCCAGCCAGCCAATATAATAATGCTATTCACCATGCTGGAATACAGAGCTCCCTAATTACTTCAGAATACACAGTCAAAACTCACAAGGGAAAAAAATGCATAAAAATATTTTACCTTTAGCCTTAACAGTCTGTTGTTTTACACAAATATTTATAACCTCTTTTATAGAATACTACATACAACCTGCCTTTGTAATAAATAGTCTAATCCAACACACACAGCATCAATATACAACATCATAGTAATGTGGAGGATCAAATATTTCTCAGGCTTAACATGGTAAGTCATAATTGTGACATTATTTCATCAACAAATATGTATCTCCCAATTATTCATAAGGCTATTCTTTCTTAGCATCAAACATATCTGAGACATCTAGCTGGGAGTGTTCCTTGAAAATAAAGGTGTCTCAGTTGTCTTGCATTCATCTTACAGGGTTTGTTTTCAGATTTATTCATTTACACAATTTTTTCTAGCAATTTGCCTCCCATGTAAGTTTATCTGATAGTCAAACATTAAAACTAAAACTAATCCTTTATCCTGGTGATATTCAAATATTTGTAGACAATTACAATATTTATCCAGGTCCCAGCATTATTGTCCAAGCTATCAATATTTAACTCTTCATCTTTCCCTCAAGTTCAGTGCTTCTTGTATCCAAATAAAAAATTAATTTCCTTTAAAATATTAATCTCTGTATTTGATTCAAATTGGTATTGCTGATGTTGAGATTATTAATAGTTATAGAACTAATGAGGTTCTCCATATTTTGATTGTAAAGCACAGATTTATATTCCATCATATTCTCACTTGCCGTAAAATAGTGGGTCTTCATCAATCCACACCCAGCAAGGACTGGTATAGAGGTTCTATCTTCCTGCTAAATGTAATGTGGCAATAGTGCATATTCTATCTTGGAAAAGTACAATTCAGTTGTGTTTTCTGTGTCTAGTACCATTAAAGTGAGCATATAGTTAGGTATATATGCATACACATATATGTATATACACACCTATGAAACAATCTGAGTCCTACAGTTTTCTTCTGTGTGAATAATGTACTCAACACTGATCAGTAGGCTTTTGTACTCCATAACAACAGATCCTGTCATTAAGATTTAGGGTGCGTGGAGCACCAGTAATGGAATTATGAAATCTACTTCTAAAAGAATGATTGATTCAATCCATCATCAGCTTTCAGTGTAAAATAAAATCTTTCCAAACCTTAGGAAAAAAAAGTCATAAGGCAAATCCAAATGCTAATAAATGCCCTGTATAAATGTTAACAAAATGGACTCAAGATGCAAAAATCACTCTGCATCACTATGTTGAATACTCTATAAATAAAACATTCTCTTTTTCACTAAGTAACAGTTCAATGAGTTAAAATAATTCACTGTAGCTGAAAATGCTTAAAAGCTGGCTGTAGCAGAGTGCACAGTAAAGGTCCTTATTGACTGATTAGCAATTTGTTTCTCCAAACACTGCACAGCAGTTGCCCTACTTTGCAGTAGGCTATTAAAGCCTAATGAAAAATGTGCGTTTTCATTAGAGTTAATGGTCTCTAACAGAAGCCTTATGCTTCTACAAGGTCTTATTCTGTACTTAAATTCTGGATTCATGTCTGTGATTATAGCTGTTGTCCCTTGCTGTATAATATATGCATATTGCATAGTTTTACATAATGGTGTGACTCCAATGAACATGAGGAACAAGTTCCAACTCTCTTAAATGATGAAGCCAGTGTTCTGTGAGACAAAGTAGCAAGTTTCTGTCAGCAGATGGGTTGAGGTGTGGATAGCAAAAAGCAGAAACAATTACTCTCGTAGCCGAGAGTTTTGTGCTTTAGACATTTTGGGCTCCCACTGGACTTCAAAAAAATTCAGCGCAGAGGGTGGTCTGCTGTACATGACAGCTGAGGTTAAAAACTGACAAAATAGGGTAGCCCACAGTAGATGAAGTTCAAGGTTAACTACAGATCACCACATAGGCTGAGTGTTCATCTGCCTGGAGCAAATAGAGCTGTGCAAGGTACAGACACTAAGAAGGGTAGAGTGGGGCAGTGTGCAGGCCAATCTGCTGTCACCAGGCAAGGAGCACTGGATGCCAGCACACGTAACAGCAGCCCATGTTGTACAAATCCATTGTAACAAAAAGCTAAGGATAATCTAAATAGGCAAGTTATTTCATACCTTATTTGGGGTCACACGGGTCTAGACTAAGCAAGTCGATCTTCATGTTTGCATTAATATGTGAGCATATGTGTGTATGTGTATGTTATAGTTTTTTATATGACCAGTTTTTCACTTGATTTGGCTTCATGTACATTGGAGCCAGTTTACACAGACATCCTGTGTCTACAAACACGTAAATTATATGACACGTATATGCCTGACTTTGAGACTTAGCTTAATTTTCCTTCTACTTTTCCTACATTCCTCAGAAGTGCAATGCCTAGTCCTTCTCCAGTTCTGGTTCATAGCTGAAGTAGAGTTCCCAGAACATATCACCCTAAATAATAGTAGAACTCTCTGGTTTCCTTGATTCTTTTTTCTTGTTCCTTAGGGATGCTTTCTGGAGTGTTATTTATTTTCTTGTCTTCTGTTTATTCTTCATTTTGCTTTCCACTGTTTCAGCTAAACCAGGGCTTGTGATGATAATGACAGTTAACAACAGTAGAATTGAATGTGGAAATTTCTTTTTGCTCTTAAGATTTTTTCTTCCTGTAAAAAAATTGCTATTGATTGTTCATCAAGGAATCTGCAGCAACCCATTATTTATATCCACTCCAGTTCAGACTTTTGGGAGGGAAGTACGTGGCTGATGATGTGAACAAGTGTTCCGTATCTGGAATGTTATTTTTTGATAGCTAAGTTTTCTATAAGAATCTCATTTATTAACTTCTTAATTCTTGTGCTTTTTGCTGAGAATCAAAAACTTCTAAAGTTAATCTCATGAAACAAGTATTATTTCTTAAATATTTTTCTTGTTTTCTTAAAATAAGAAATATATAAAAGGAAGAGCATTTTCCTGCTCTGTTTGAATGCACTGAGCTGGTTACTCCACTAGTACTACCATCAGGTAGTTATGAGCCTACAGAAATGGTCCATATACTCTAAGTTTGCAAATTACAGGGCATATATCTACACCTGTTAATATTACATCTTCTTTAGCCCTTGGGTGTGTGGAAACATCCAAAACATCCATTTAACCTAAACTTTTCTCAAGCCTCCAGCTGAAAGTGATGAGTAGTGGTGGCTAAACTGTGATCAGAGGACGATTGGTAGTCCAAGGACTACTTACAGGGTAATGGAGTAAATTGACAGTTCACCATCAGTGAGCCACAAGGGTTTCAGAGGTTTTATAATGACCTGTTGGCCTGAGAACTGGTGCTTCAGGGCAGGCTTGTTCATATTGCACACAAAAAAATATCTGGATCAAACCACTGCACACTGAAAACACAAGCTTCTCAAGACCTCTCCATAGGCACTGTTCAGTTGCAGCATAGGGGGCTATTGCTTTATTTTCCTTTTTAATAAACTTTGCATAATAGTCAGAATACAACAAATGTTCCTCTGAAACTAGAATTCCCAAGTGTCTCAAAGCTCCAGTTTTCTTATCCTGCTACTCGACATATTTGCACTGGTTCATCTTCCACTCACAGCTTTAGTAGCCGGGCATCTTTTTACAGCAAGAGCCTATGCAAAAAACACATCTGAAAAACACACTATAGGCAGTTCACAGACATTAACGGAGAACATAAATTACATTGAGAGGACTGATTTACTCATCCTGATTGCCAAAATATCACCCAGCACACTGCTTCTCAACCTTTTTTAATTAGAAGGCCAACTGCTCTTTAGGCAAATTATACTGGACAGTTTATGCTGTGCTGTCTCTGTAGTTTTTATTTATAGTCAAAGGGAAATTAGATCTATTTTTGAAAGTTCATACACTGCCTACATTTGCTAGCTTATGCGCAAGCTTCCATGTATGGATACATGAAGACATTTTTACTATCATTGCTTCAGTCATGATAAAGTCCTGCACACTGACAGACAACAAGTCCATGGGTTGCAAAGGTGCAAGTAAAGAATTAGTCACTGGTTCAAATTAATTGCTATATATGAGTACAGGCACAGAGGTCTGACCTATATGAACAGGATGAGAAAAAAGAAGACATTGCACTGTAAGGCATGTCTACAGACAGGAGCATGAGTCAGTATCCTAATTCGGCGCAGGCAGTAATTATGAGGTGATAAAGCCTTGTCAGTTCTCCCCACTTTTTAACATGAACTGGGGAAGTTCCTGATCAAGTGTATAGAGTCTTTTCTTGTCACCTCATCAGATTTAATCTAGTCTGACTCATGCAAAAACAGACCCTTTGTGTGGTTGGGAAACATTTTATTCTGTTTTCTCTCTATGAAAACAAGAACATTCTGATTTTGTTACCTACTCCCTTTTGGGGTAAAAAGAGTACACATCTTCCATTTCCAGGTACTGCTATTCAGTGTTTAAAAAATGTGTAGAGTTTTAAAAGGAAGTTGGGTGTAGTGATCTTTACTATCTCTCTCTTTAATGCCTTTTCAGAGTTACTTCTAAAGCCACCAGGCTGAATCCTCTATGCCTAGGGAATTCTGTATTTCAATAAATTTTGTAATGTAAAAAATAACTCTAAAGGCATTCTTTCTTTTCTGTCTAATATTTCCCTCAAGAGAACTTGTGCATTTGAAAACACAGCTTTACATTATCTTGCACTTAGTGTGGGTTTTTTATGCTTCTTGGAGGAAAAGCTTTTCAGCTCTTCAGTACCTGTTCTTTCAGGGACACATTATCCTCCGCACTGACAGCGCATGAAATTTATTGGAAGCTGCACATCTCAGAGAAAACTGACATGATAAACACAACTCTGCTCCTGCTGTCTCTGGGAATGTAGATGTTTTCTTTGCTTATAAGCTCTATTATTTTATAAAATAGAAAAAAACTGTTACTAGATTTTAACCCATTACATTTCCAGGAACTGATATCTGTTTTCGTGCTTTCCTGAAAGAATGGGAGTCACAGAATAATCTTCCCAAAGGCTAATAGCTGGGCTGCCTTTCTGCAATGAACCCAGCTGACCTTAGAAGAAAAAGAAAATTGCATTATGCCAGACAGAGTCCACATGCCCTGCCTTTTTCCACAATAATTCTTGCTTATAGAGGAACCTAAGGATAGGAGACTGCCGAAGGAAATCCTAGGGAGATTACAGGAGATATGATCCTATGTAAAACCTTAAAATATAAAGGAGGAATGAAGCCATTGTAATTTTCTTTTTTACAAGCATATCTGCTGCTTGATTGATGTTGTTATAATCCATCTTAAATTACTACTGTTAATTTAGTGCATTAGTCATTAATTATTTACAGTTAGACACAGAAACATTTGTCATAAGCATTAGAAGAAGGGAAGAAAAATGGCTCTTGCTCGTATTATTGTGTGTTTAATTTTGCCATATAATGTCAGCTAAGCCCTTAGTCACTGATGCATTTCTTTCTGGAAAGGGTAAATTATCAGTTATATAGTTGCCCAACAAAATTATAAAATATACTTACTTTCTGCTGCATAACACAAGCTGGCGGTCACAACAGGAGAGGCTTTCTCTCATCCTGAATCTCTAACTTCTTTCAGAAGACCAGAAAGTTTGATTTCCACTAACATGATCACCTTCCTTCTCCTCTGCCTCTCAAAGAGAATCTAACCACAGTCTGCAAGGAGGTGTAATAGTAAAGGAACTGTTGTGCTGGTCAGGAGAATCCCACTGCTGCACTCTGTGAAGCTCAGGATCACAGGGTTGCCGAGGCTAGAGGGCACTTCTGGACAGTGTCTATTGTCCAAGCTCCCGCTCATCAGGGTCAGTGAGAGCATGTTGCCCAGGCCCATGTCAACTTGTGCTTTGGATATTTCCAAGGATGGAGACTCTACATCCTCTCTGAGTGATTTGTATCAGTGTTTGACCTCCCTCTCTGCAAACAAAAAAAAAAAAAAAAAAAGTATTTTCTTAAGTTTAAATGGGTTTTCCTGCATCTCAGTTTGTGCCTATTGCTTCTTATTCTGTCACTAGATGGCACAGAATGGAGTCTAATTGTCTTCTTTACTCCAGTTCTCCCACGACTATATCAGGTATTTATGCACGTGAATATGATCCTCTGATCCCTGTTTTCCCCAAGCTAAATAGTTTCAGATCACTTCTCTTCTCCTCATAAAAATGATGCTTCAGACATCTTTATGACTCTTTGCTGAACTCAATCCAGTATGTTAATATCTCTTTCACATTGGACCCAGCACTCCAGATGCGTCTCAAGAGTGCTGAATAAAAGGGAAGGATCCCCTCCCTCAACTTGCTGGCCATGATCTTTCTAATGCAGACCAGGATGCCATTGATTTTCTTTGCACAAGGGCACATTAGTGGCTCACTGTCAACTTCATTCCCCTCTAGGACTCCAAGGTCCTTCTCTGTAAAGCTGCTGTCATGCAATTTTAGCTAAACGATCATGATTGCCTTCTGCACACTTTTTTCCTCCACACATCTATGTAAATCAGCACAGAAATGAGAGAAAATTGCCATGGGAAGCATAAGATCCTTACAATATTCACAAACCTAGCAGGTTTGTGCTTTACGCTTCATACAGTTTTTATTCCCTCCACAGCAGAAAAAAAAAAAAAGGCAAATAAATGTTCTCTTGCAAACACATTTTGCTAGGACGTAAGCTCATGGCCCAACTCCCCTGCTCTGCCTGTAGGCAGAGCCAGATGGGGTTTTTTCATCTTTCAGTAAGCAAGTTATGATGAGGTATGAGCAGTAATTTGCTATCTTTAATAAACAAATAGGTGAGTGACGACTGTGGAAACAGGGTATGCAAGTTACTGTTTGCCTGGAGGGATTTAATTTTTCCACTGAACACTTTCATTTGGCATCTGAGCTTTGTAGCCCAGTGATTAATCTTCCTGAACACCAGGCTACTTCTAACATGTTCTGGAGGCCCTATCTGGAGCATGTAGTGCTGCTAATTAGTGAATCCACAGAACACCCGACATGCACGGTTTCTAAATTAACCTTATTTATTAAGTATATTTATTGATGCCTTTTGCAGTTAAATATGCAGAAATATTATGGGTTAGGCCATTGGCTGCGTGCAAGATGAATAATTCATCTTGTAAATAAGCCAACAGAGAGTGGGATATAAATCAAGGCATCTGCTACTTGTCACCTTAAGTCTAAAGTAAATTTTTGTTGTCTTTGGCTGAATGCTGTGTGGTCCTTTAGTGAAGTGCATCTCCCTGTTTCCAGCTATGTCCAAATATTGTATGATATAGAAGGAATTAATCAGTCCCCGTGCATTTGATTAACTACAAGGTGCAGTAATGAGATTACTTTATTGTAGACAGATACTAAGAAAAATTTTTTCTACAATAATACAGGACTAAACTTTTGTCTAAGTGCATAATGGATTTTCTCACTGTGGTGTCTAGTATCTGGCCATTGAGAGACTGGATTTACCCATGCTTTTAATGCAAAGGACTACACAAGAACTCATCTATGCTAAAAGGTATTAGCATAATGCCCTTGACTGCAAAAAGATATAGATGTGAAAAAGAGCATGGTTTGATGTCACATTAAAAAAAGCTGTAAATAGGTTAGGCAGATGGACAGAATAACATAAAGGCCCAGAATTTTAAAGACACAACCCTGAATGTCTCCCCGGTCACACTGAAGGAATTCAAGTAGGAACCAAGGAGACTCTTTAGGATTTTTCTTCATATACAAGTTTCTTCTTGTTATAAAGACTAACAATAGTTACACTATCTGGCCACTGGTTCTGTAACTGTCCAGAAAGACAGAGAGAACTGTACAGGAGAAATGGTTCTTCCCAAAATACAACACCAACGCATCTTGAATTAGATGTTGGTCAAGTTCAAAAGCACACTCTGACTCTGTTGGAAGATAAGACCTGCTCATAGCTATGTGTCCATCGACAATCATACCAGAAAGCTAAACTACATCATTACAAAATTGAGTCATTTAGTGCCATAAGGATGGGAACAAGAGAGGCGGAAAGCCTCAAAGAAACCCTCACATTTCTTGACTCCTCCCTTTTATTACCATCAATGACTACTGAGAGCTAAAAAAGCTGTAAGAATATACATTGAGACTGATACTCTGCTTTGCCTTCAGGAGGTTTCTACTGTATGTCTTTAAACTACACAGTGACTTGTTGAAGATGAATTTCTAATGCAACTCTTTAAAACTATCTAGCAGTACAGAGCAACTCACTGCATTATATAAATATTTATGCAAAGATCTCTTCAGAGGCCTCTTCAGACAGTGAGGCATGGTGGTAGCAGCCCCTGCTCTGCACACCATCAGAAAGATGTGGTTAGAAGCTTTTGCAGCACAGGTATTGGATGTTACTCTGCAGTATTGTTCAGCACACAAAAGTCACTGACCTGGGCAGTACAAAGTATTCCAGCTCACAGCTGAAGTGAATAGCCTGTACTGTTGGCTGGGATGAAGACTCTAGAATCAGGCTAAACAGAGCTACCATTTGTTTTTCTTTTAGTTTCAGAAAAAAAAAAAAAGAAAAAATCAGCCAGCTTCTGTTGGCTTGTTAAAGCCATGAAAGAATGAGTTGCTTGTCATTGGTGCACGATAGCTGCCTTTGAGAGTGAATTAGTGTTCATATTCAAACTATATTAAAAAAACCCACTATGACAATTTTCAGAAACACCCTGCAGAGCACCTGAATTGTCACTGTCTGTTGATGTGACCATGAACTTTGCTTTAAACGACAAAGAGCATTTGCTGTCTGCTGAAATCGGAGAAGGATATGGTTTTCCAGTGCAAAGGTTGCCAGTGCTGCTCTTGCCCCTCACCAGGAGGTCACACAGCCCCACCCAATTCATAAAACGGTAGTTATTTACCTCAGTTGCTTTACACAGGTAAGCTTTTCTTGCACCATTCGGGGGAAGAGAGTCTGAGGAGACTGCATACCAGTCTGTGTTGCTTCTCATAGCAGCATAACTCATGCTGTGGTCTTGAGCAGCTCATATCATCAGCTTACGTGCTTTATTATTTTTGGCACAGACACAGAAGAATAGGAAAATCTTCAAGACAAAACCAGAAATATAGTTTTAAGAAGTATTGGATTCCCACCACTCTTCCAGTAAAAATTAGGAACTTAAGCTCTATTTACCCCCAGTCAGATCCATCAGGAGCAAAATGAACTATCCTCTAGTTTGGCATTAAACAGGAATGTAAATAATCTGAGACTAACTATGCTTTCAAGTATGATTTAGGTATTGTTTTCTGGGAACTTTTTATTCACTATTACTTATCTGTTTGACCTCATCTAGTTCATAGTTTTCTTTGAACATAGTCAACTGAAATGGATGTAATGGATTCATATATAATTTTATTTAGAAAACTAGACAGTAAATGCTTATTGTTAGAGTCATGACCTACACTAAAAACATAAAATAGCATCTATGCAGATTGTTTTGTTAATTTTGAAACAATGCCCTACAGAGTATTCTATGAATCATTAGAACACATTTCTATTAAGATTATATATTGCAAAGGTCACTATTTCCAGACTTTGAAAGAAAGTAATGATTTGTTAAAACAGCTCAGCTGATGATTTCTAGACTTTTACAGTGGCAGGACATAGGTTCTCCTTCATAGTCCAGGCCACATCTTATCACTGAAATCCAAAGACAATTCATTTCTATGCACACTATGCATATTGTCCACTGAATATTCTATCTGCAATTGAAGACTACCTGCAGTACCTACTGCAAATGCACAGATTCGTAAATACTAACTCTTTAATGATCTTTAGGTAGGAATGATGGCACCAAGCCACTCACTTTCGTCCTATTAATGCACAAAAACTCATTAAGGAAAACACTGCTAAGTGACAGGCACACTGACCAGGACTGTTGTGAACAATTTTGAGTGGACTGAATTTCTTTTCTGTTAACCTGGAGCATCACCTTCATCTCAGACACAAAGCCTTTCTTATCCAGGCCCTGGCTAGGTCCAACTCCAGCAAGCTGTGCTGTCACATCAGCAGCTTTCTGCTCCTACTGCCCAATGGAGTTTCCCAGCACGGATAGGGTGTTTCATGGAAGTGCAATGTGCCAAGCTCTCAACAGAGACCGGTTTTACAAAAATCTGGGAGGCAGCAAAGACCTTGTCCTAGCAGCACTGTGCAGTGAAAAGCTTCCAGGAGTACCTCCTCTTTGAGGAGGTGGATTATGTGTGTCTACAAACTTGACTTTTTTAGTTTCAGAAAGCATTTAATTTTCTGCACTCTTCAGCTGCTCTGCATATGATCATCATGATGCTAATCAGAACAAGAAATTCTTTAAATGAGGACATAGCACACAAGGTTCATCTTGGGCCTTTGCTTGAACTCAATGTCATTGATGTTTGCTTTAAAAAGTTAGCTTTCTCCTTTTTTTTAAAGGACCCTGTGTTACAGATTGGAGGCAAGATCCATAATACAAGTTTGAGCATCTCTAACTTGTGTGATACAACTCAGAGAAAACACAGCCAGACAGCCTGGCATTCTACATAATTAATGGATAGAATTAGACACAGTTCCAAAGGGCAATCCAAAAATATCCTATGCACTGCACAGAAGGCCAATAAATAATAGCTAATAAAAATCTCCTCCTCCCTAGACATTAGACATGATCAGTTCATGACATCAGGTGATGTGCCTAGTGGAAAGTTCCTTGAGATGCTTGCAGGAAGAGGTAGCCCTGGATCATGTAAAAAATATATATTTCTGAGGAGCAGGTCTTCACTATGTCTATACAATACTGGATGAGACAAACATTCATGAAGCCACTGCAGCCTGGCAGTCTAGAAGATAAAATTCTTCAAGACTGAGAGAGAAATATGAATACCTTGCTTTGTAGCCTACTGATTATGACATTATCCTGGAGGGCATAAGGCCTGGGCCCTGGTTTACAGGGTTAAATCGCAGCGGTGTTGTCAAGTAATTTCAGAGCATCTGGAGTACAGTAATCATGTAGGGCAGGCTAAATTAAAAGAAATGTTCTGTGGATCTTCACAGCACTGGTAGGAAAATTGTCTGCTGCTCTAAACCACATCCGATGCTCTAGAAATACCTTCAGTTTCCATGATGCCTCACTGTGGAAAAGTAAACTTGACCATTACAGTCAAAATACTGGAAGGTTCCTAAGGCAGCATAAAAATACTAGCTCTGCATCTCCTTTCCAAGCAGTGTTACAATAGTCTTTACAATGAAATGTTTGTTTGAATTATGACAGAAAAATAAAACAACTATATTACTCTCATTCTTATCAGATGTAAGGATAATTATGGGTATTTGGACAGGAAGAGTTTATTACATGGCAAAAAAAAATTAAATTAGATAGCAATAACTGATTTTCATGGTAACCCCAAAACTAGGTTAAATTAAGCAGTCCTTGAATAAATCCATTGCATACTTTTAGTAAGCAGGATTATTCTGCTTAAAAAATAGGAAGTCCTAAATTAAAAAAAAAAAAAAATTAGCAATAACTGATTTTCATGGTAACCCCAAAACTAGGTTAAATTAAGCAGTCCTTGAATAAATCCATTGCATACTTTTAGTAAGCAGGATTATTCTGCTTAAAAAATAGGAAGTCCTAAATTAAAAAAAAAAAAAAATTAGCAATAACTGATTTTCACAGTAACCCAAAACTCTAGGTTAAATTAAACAGTCCTTGAATAAATCCATTGCATACTTTTAGTAAGCAGGATTATTCTGCTTAAAAAATAGGAAGTCCTGATTTTTGAAAAAAAGCACAACCCTGCTAAAAGAATTGATGTTCTTGATGTTTGCAAGTGCAGTGAGTAACTAGCTCATGGGTAGGCTGCAGAACATATTTTAAATTACCCCTATAGATGCTAGTAAAGCAGCATTTTTTTCAGAATAATAATGCTTATATGAATTCAAATGCACAAAAATATTGGTGCTGGTTGCTTTCATTTTCTCTGCAACAATCAATGATTTTTGATCACTGTATTAGATGTATGTAAAGCAGTATTAAACGAGAGACTCTTTTACCTTTTTCTCTCTGTCTCTGCAAAAGCACCTGCACTCCTTGAATCTCTTCTTCATTCCAGCTACGCTCTCCTCTAAGGCAAGAGGATCGCCTATAAAATGTTTTGGAAGTTAATTTTGAACCACTACCAGAATAGCCCTTAAAAGCAAGCCCATACTATAAAATCCTGCTTCCAGCTACAATTTGTTGCTGCCTAATGGCCATCTGACAATTAGGCAGTCTGTACCTACATATGAAAGAAAGTGGATATACAAAGAACCTCAATATTTCCATAACCGAGCTAGCAATAGCTCCAATTCAAAATGTAGCTCTCTAAGCATATGTCAAAGAATGGAAAGGATGGGTCAGGCGGGCAGTTGTTTGCGTCACCATAGGTTTCAGTAGACAAAATGCATTAAGAATATTTATGAGTTGGAGGAGCAGAGTCGTCCCTAATGCAATTGCAGCTCATTTAATTGAGAAAAGGGAATGAAAAACGCTTACCTCAACATGTCTGCTTAAGCCGTCTTCTGATTTACTCCATTTGTATCAATACAGGAAGTCAAAGAGGCAAATTGAATTTATGGACCAGTGGAAGATAAACCAATTTTCTCTGGTGAAACCCAAGTAACATAGCTCATACCTAAACTGCCTCTTCTGTTTTCACATCAGTCACCATACACAGCATTTTGCAAAGCAGTAGACCAATTTAAATGATCTATACATGTCAGCTACTGTACTGCTCATGCACCATCCCTGCAGTACAACTTTACTCTTTGTACAGTGGCTGAAGCGGTGCAACTCACCATCTGAGCTCACAGCCCTGCACAAATGTCCTAGCACAGGCATCCACACCTGCTTCAGGTCTTGGCAGCTTCAGTAAGGACCTGCCAAAGTACCGGGCCCTCCCGATCCCCTCTTTTCATGTAAGCCTGCTCACTTGCAAGGTGGTGCCCAGCAATCAAGGCTCACAAATGCTCCCAGTCATTATCTAGTACCAATTTACTGAGAGCCTTGCCCTATTGCTACCCCAAGTATCTCTTATTGTTAACATAAATACATGTGCCTTTCAGGGTTGCCTGTCCTAAGTGGCTTCTTCAATTATCTCAATTAATTCTAGCTGAAAGGCAACAATGTGAGAAAGAGAAAGATTTAACATAAATAGGCCTGTCGTCATAAATACAGCTGACATGGCAGGAGTTTTTCTAGACTTGGCATTTTTCTGACAGAAAGTGCCAGTTGTATCAGAAATGAAACATTCTGGGGAATATGTTGACAAAACATCCAACAGACTCAAGAGCGATTACCATGGAAATCTGGTTTGTCACTGGCCTGTTTGCCCATCCTTCTCCCCTCCCCTTATCTCTCCAATGGCCAACAGAGCAGGAAGTGGGGGAGCCAGGATTGAAGCAGTAAGCAACTCTGGAGTCAGGGAGTTATTTTCCTAGGGAGCTCATGAAGTGCATTTTGCTTTTGAATCAGTTTTTGAAAGACATTTTCACAGTAGGCCGTGACAGATATCTAACCCGTGACCTTCACACCCACAGCAGTTTCCTCCCATTTGAGCCAGATCCCTGGCACTCTGTGCAGCAGTACTTAGTTGTCCCATTTAAGTTAATGTGTATGGCAAATGAGAGTTAATCTCATGTATTGCTGAAAACCCTTATCCCCTCAATAACTAGTCAATTATGAACACACAAGAGAAACTGAGACTAGGCTGTGTTCAAAGTTTACCTTTAAACAGGATAGTGAAAATGTCACACATCTGAGGCACATGACTCTATGTCTTAATAAGACTGGCTACTCAGGGAATATGTGTAAAAATACCAGGTCTGACTTTCAATTGGTACAAATCTCCCCCAAAGTCAACAGAGGTATGCTGATTTGTGCCATTGAAAGTTCTCAGTGTACCTGCCAATAACATTCTAATTTATTTTTCAATTAGGTTTCAATGTGAATACTTGTGATGGATATCTTTATTGTTGTTTCTTTGTATTCTGGATATAGTTACACTAGAAATATGGTTTTGTAACTTCAACTGGTGATGGCCATCTGAATTTCTGGTAGCAGACACAAGACAGCCATTATTCTACGCAAAATCTCATTTAGCTTTTTAATCAACGAGATGGCTCCAGGTTTTTAGATGGTTGACTGACTTCTCATTCACATCATTAGTGTCATCCAAAATGCATATTGATAGCATGGTTATGATTTGTGCCTCATGTCAATGAAGAAGAGTTGCAATTAGTTTAGGACTCAAAAGAAGATCTTGTTAGAAAGAGGTTAAAAAAGATAGTATCAGTTCAGTATGTGCAGGACTTGATCATAATATAGCTTAGGCAGTCCAATTAAAGTTAAGAGTAGTAAATAACACATCCTCCTAAATGTTGCTTTCTAGAACCTGGCTATGGCAGAATAACTTATTGCTTAGTTGCATGAGTATACTATCAAAATTGTCACAATCTTATTTAAAATTATATATATTTCCGGAGTTTTTATTTAAGAATAAAATTTACTGTTCCCTTTCTTTCCCATGATTCTCTCCTTTCACAACTGTTTGAATTCAGCATTTGAGGCTCATGAGTTCCTGGAATATTCAATGAGCAAGAAAATACTGAATGTAAACAAGCAGTCATAACACTGGTAAGAGAAATAATAAATAAACTCAGCTTGATGCTAAGCTAATGTCAATGTGCAGTGCCTGGCTGGATCAGGGTATGGGCAGAGCTCACTCTCTTCTTGCAGAAGACCCAATCAAAATACCGCATGGTAGATATGCTCAGTTTCTTCCTCAAAAGACTAAAACCAGATAACCAGTAGGAGAGCAAAGGCAGTATGTACATCAAAGTACAGAGCACTGGGGATTCTGTCTCTGATTTTTAAAACATTTGGGAATTAGAAACTCTTTGTTTGGACTTTCCTCTATCTGTCAAGTGTGGTTTGGATGTCTATTTTTACTACTTCTACTGAAAGCATGGTCTTCTCTGCCACATCTTCCCACGCAACTTAGTATAAAATGTCTCATGGTAGGCTCTTGGCTGAAATCCTACACTATTTGAAAGTAATGGACCCAGACAAAAAGCTACATCCTTTAAAGTAAGAATTTTCCTGGCAGTGTAGGTCATCTTGATGACAAGGTCATTTAACAGGTGTCTGTTGTAACCAAAACAAAAGAAATCAGGAAGTCACTTCAGGGACTACAAAGCTCAGTAAACTCGGGCTCTTTCCCTTTGTTTTGGCCTTTTTTCACTAGAAAGGGAAATGAGGCAGGAACAACAAGCAGAAGGGTGCGCTGTAGCTCAGATGTTAGTGGGACATCTGTGTAACTGGTCCAACCCCTTGAGCTTTCAGAACTTGGAAGGGGATGCTAAACCAGAATGTGGGCCAAGTTCCCTAAAAGTTGCCTGGTGAGTTAAAAAGGGTTATTTTCCTGTGTTCACCACTAAGCAGTTGAACTAAGCTGCTTTGCAGATGCATTGTGCATTTTCTGATGGGGATTCAGCTGACCTTTGGATGTCATATGACATCCTGGTTTTGGATGCATATTCGCATGCTGTCTATGTCTGAAGTTAGGCACAGTGCATCCCACCCACACTACTGAGTATTTCAGTATGCATTTTCAAACACTTTAAAAATCATTTTCTGTTGGGATTGTTTCCTTAAGTACCCTGGCAGTGCGGGGCTGGGAGTTTGGATCACTCTGTTGTGTTATGTTAATGGAGTGGTTTGCAAGGGGGGAATTGCTTTTCAGGCCTGCTGGGGCAGGGAGATTTTGGGATGGGCGGTTGCCAGGAGAGGCTGGTTGCTAGGGCAGTGACCAATGAGAGTTTACCTGATGTTTTTGGCCTGCTTGCCCTATATAAACGGGTTAACCCTCAATAAAGAAGGACTTCATTTGAAATCATATTGATTTGTCTGTGAAGCTCTCTGGCCCTCGCTGCTTTAATTTTCTTCCACATGAACACAAGGCCTTTCTGTCCTCGGTATATCCTGCAAGCATTCCAACACAATCATTACAGAAGGATGCTTATATGCAATTCTCACTGTACCCATTCTCCATTTTTTTCCTTAGTCAAGATAAGGCATGTAGGATGGTTATTTTCATATTTGATAGAGTGCCTTCAGGTCATTCTGGGTGGAGAGCTAGATGCCATCTCCTTACCTTCTCCAGACCATTAAAGACACACAGAATCCTTGAGCAGCACCTTTCTGATCTACAATGGCTACAGATTAGCAGACGTGTATTTGTACACTAGTTTCAAGTCTTTTTAGTAAAGAACAACAAATTGCAAATGGCACACAATTATTTTTAGTGCACAGGGCTTAGTTCCAGAATAAGAAATTACTTACCATCATCAAAACGTAATCTACTGAATGGCAAAAAAGTGCTAATGCACAAAGCTTTCTTGAGTTCATGACTAATGCTGAAGCAGAAGGGCTCCAGGCTGATTTAAATTGGCCCTCGTCTTGAGAGACATTAACAAAGATGAGGGTTTGAGGTTGCTGCTTTTGGATTTTGGTTTGCATTTTTTTGTTGGGGCTTTTCTGAGGGGTTGGTAGTATACTTATATAAAGTTTTAATTCAATAACTAGAACTGCCAAACTCAGCAAGAGAAATAAGATGTGATGTGTATAAGTTACAGAAGGATGCAAAAATCATTAAGGCTTTAGATGTATCATTTATAAGGACAACATGGCCTAAAGGAAGACGGGATATTTTAGAAGGGTCACTCCAGAAGCTAGACTTATAAAGAATTAACAAACAAGCAAGTGTAATCTATTGTTTGTGACAGGTAACAAACTTACAGACTCTACAACATTTATGTATCCCTGGACCATGGACAGCATGGAAAACACAACCTGGGATAAACTATTTCCAGTTCCCACAGAGCTGTCTACAACCCTAATGTGAAAGGATCACATCTTAAAACAGAAAATGTGACTGTCTCTATTGACTGTCCTTGCTAACTAGATAATCATCAACTGGTGATCGAGCTTTGGTAAATAAAATTATAATCTCTCCGCACAATATCTGTTGCCACTGCAGTCACAATCTAGACTTTAGCTAGCTTAACCTTCTTTCCTTAAAGGTCTCCAACAAGAGTTTGGAGTCATCATTTGGGAAATTCAAAGCTGGCAGGCTAGACTTTAGCTAGCTTAACCTAGCTTGGACTCATCATTTGGGAAATTCAAAACTGGCAGGGACAAATAGCAACAGGACTTATGTATCATAAGCTGAGATAAATACATTCCCCTTCTTCTGTGACACAGTCATTCTCTTTTTGTAGATCCCATAGCAGTCCCACCTTCAAATTCTGCTTTGCTTAGAGCTTCCTTTATAGTAGACCTTTTGTCTTTTCCATGCCCTTCCTTTCGATATTCTTTGTGAAACCAGCATCTTAGGGTTTCTTCTTACGCTCTAGAGTTTTACTTCCTGTTTAACAGTAGCACATGCATCTTTTCATAAGAGGTCCTGGCCATTGTCAGCTAATAGCTGTTAGGTTTTGGGTCAGGAAAACAGAGTGTGATAGCAGACCAATAAATAGATATTCTGTTCCATAAAACAGCCCCTGAGATAGAAAAACTCCCTGACACCTTACCGCAGCCAAAACAAGTGAGAAAGACATGATGGTCTTATTCTGCAAAGCAATCAAGATAGGGCTCCTGGGCCTCTGAGAGGACACAGAAACATGCACCCTTTTAACCAATTTAACCTAATTGCAGCAACTTCTTAGTTTCTCTTGTGCCAGGTTCAANATTTACATGTAGCTGACAGCTGCAATTCATCAGGTTCCTGGATCTTAATATGTAAGAATCCAGGTCTCAGTTTAATTTCTAAATCAAGTAAATCCCCAAAGCTACAACCAGGCAGCATTTTCTTTAAAAAAAACAAAAAACAAACAAAAAAAACCCCCAACCTACTTATTGTTTAAGTTATTATAATTGCTGTTGTATCATTGCATCATGTAAATTTTAGGCGCAGCTATATGCATCCAAAATCATAAGAGACTGATTGCTGTAAGGTAACCCATGACAGAATATGTATGGTCACATACACACGTATTTCCCCTTTGATATCAGGCTTCAAAGTCTACCTGGAGGAAAGTGTGGGATTTCTCCTTTATAAGATATTTTTAGGAAGACAATTTAAAGATTATATACATAATGTACACTGAAAAAAAAATCTGTTGATTCATCAGTTGTATAATATTTTTTGCATTTTAAGTAAGCAATCTGTCTCTACTAATATGTTTGAAATCACTTCAGAGAGAATTCAGCCTTCCAGTCAGAGGATTAAGCATAGTGGGGGAAAAAAAAGCTGAATTCCTTTCTCAGGTGAAGTTACTGGGGGGTTTGCCCTTGATTTTGATTGAGTTAGATTTTAACTGTGCAAATCAGCTTCTATAGTATTTTCTCAGCTGAAAATCTCAGTTCTCTTTTCCTTTTCTGAAGAAAAGTTATGTTTGCTTTAACTATCATGTGTTTAACTGATTTTTATTCTCTTTTGGAGGATAATGTATTAACTAAAGCCTTAAATGCAGTTGCTGGTTCTGTCTGACATGATATGTCAGGCTGCTCAGAGCCAAAGGTAGCCAAGAGCTCTGACTCAGAGTGACAGGAATAGGAGGAGTCTAGAAAAAGCACCCCAGAAACCTCTGCCTGGCAGCATTAGAAACTGCCTAACTGCATCTCTCACAACTGTACACGTGCTTTTGTTCCGTACCATAGAAGCCCTGATTTCTTAAGTCCTTGTTCAGGGTGAATACCACTTGGTCAACCTAATTCAGATTCAGACCTAAGTCCCACCAGGCCCAACTCTGAAGCATTCCCATACCTTTCTCCTGTCAGCCCGCCAGTTCAAACACTGACATACACTGACAGGTTGAGATTTTTCTGGACGTCAATGGAGTTGAGTCCAATTTTTCTTCAAGAACAGTCCTGGTTTCTCCAAAATCAATAGATTTTAACTTGTTTGATTGATTATTTATTTTTAAACACAGCTTACTCACTGTGCCTCACTAAGCCTAAGATTTGTGGAACCTGTGTTCTAGCCCTTTATTCACCTGAGGTGATTAAAAATCATCTCAACTATCAGCTCGAGTGTCATGTTGAAACTATGTCTTGGTGTTACGGACTCTGGATTAACCAGGGTTGACCTAGGACACTCGTTTAGAAAGGGGGAAATCCCAGGTACCAGCCTCACCTCAACAGCCTCATAGGNAGGCACTGGAATATGCTGCCCAGGGAGGTGGTTGATTCGCCTTCCCTGGAGGTGTTTAAGTTACGGGTGGACGAGGTCCTGAGGGACATGGTTTAGTGTTTTGTGGGAGTGGTTGGACTCGATGATCCAGTGGGTCTCTTCCAACCCGGTGATTCTGTGATTCTGTGATTCTGTAATAAGTAATGCTTATGTATTGTGACATATATTAGCTGACTTCATGCTTGTGGTCTATACTCCACAACATATGTGGCCATGTTTGGATTGATTATGCCAGGTTTTAAGAAATCTGTAATTATTTTCATGTGCCAATGTTAATTACACTTTCCCTTTAAAAACATTAAAGAGCAAGAAACCTTAATGCTGTCATCGATACATACTGATAATACTGTGGCTCAATCATTATTTGCTTACTGACAGATGCAAAAAGAAAAACAATGCTGTCGGTAAATTGCTTCAATTCTTGACTATGGTCATAGGGTATCCCCCCCTGTGGGGACATAAACGTATGATTTGGAATGGTCAGTTGCAAAGTCCCTTGTTTAAATCATTAATACTTTCATATTTCACCTGATGCTTTATTTTATTTAAAGAGAACCATATGAAAAAAAAAGTGTGACACTAGTATATTAAAATCTTAAAGAAACTGGAACTAAAGTGTGTTGGATGTTTAACTATGTTTTGTAAGGCCTTTGTACTAAGCAATTAGAAAGTCTGAAGCCACCAATATAGAGATATTTTTTTAATCACCTATTTAGGAAATGTTTGCAGCAATTTCTTATATCACTTTTTTATTTTGTGAAAACTGGAATAGGAAAACTGGAAAATCTGATCTTGCTATGTATCCTTTACTTCAGGCCATAATCTGGAATTACATTCATTTATCTTCTTTGGAAGCTTACTTAAAAGGAAACAAACTGAACTTTCCGGAAATGGTATGAGAGTTCTTTGTGAGGGCAAAAGTAAAAAGAATCTATTTTGGAGATGCAGCTTAAGGCGCCGTAATTAGTTACTGCAATGGAATTAATGGCTTGTCACTAAAAAGCCAATTCTCTGGCTGGAACATCTGGCTGGGACATGACAATTGGCTGCTACAGACATTATATTGGTGTCACATTATGCGATAAGTAAGAGGAGAAGGTGAAATCTCTAACAGAATGAAGATCTAGTTTTATGGTCTTATTCCTGCCACAGAAATATGGGAAGAAAACCACATAGTGCACCTATTGTCCAGTTTATAATTATTTCTATCTTGGATGAAACCTTCACTTTTCTTCTCACTCTTTTTATGAGACTATATAAGCTCTTAAAACAAAAACAAATGTTCTCTGTACTTACGGTTTTTTTGTTTTCATTACACTTTCCTATGCACTTCCAATAATATTAATGTAATTCAAGTTTTACTAACTGCTCAAATGAGTAGTCATAGTGTTTTCAGTGCTTTCAAGTCCCTGGCCTTGATTTCAAACAAAGTTGTACAATCTGAGAATTGTTTTGCCCGGGGAAAAAAAAAAAGTGGGCAGTTGCCCCAGATTTCCGCCATCTTTCCAAGAGTTTCCCAAATTAAGCAGAAGCAAATATTGCCATGTTGTACAATGTACTAATTACTAGAAACAAAGTTTCTGTCATTGAAGACATGTAATATGTTTAATAAATGAATGCCACATTGTTTTCCATGTCTCATTCTTTTGTGTTTTGTTTGTGTATTATGCGCGGTAATCTTTCAAGTGAAGCTTTCCCTGTTAGTTAATACACTAACCCTTCAGAAAGCTCAATAATGAAAAACAAAGGAAGAAAGAGAGAGCAGGCCTGATGAAAGGAAACTGTTAATCACAGAAGTACACATTTTTCTTTTCTGTTATACTGAGCCAAATTAGTCCTTAAATGTATCCAGATGCCGTAGTTTCAGAGGAGCATTAAAGTAGAAAACACAAAATTACTCTAATTGTCCCAGAGCGATTAAATTTAGAAGAGGTAGTGTAAACATCAGATGAGTTAAATAATTTTTAAAAAACAAGGGCAAGTCAAACGCTGAAGCATACCAAGCTGTGCTTGTGTATTGTTATTTTTCCTTAGGTAACTGCAGCACAGTTATAAATTCATTCTAGTTACGCTTTCTGTTTGGTAGCATGCCAAAAGGTCTCCTCTTCATCCACTCTCCAACATGTCTATTTCCTTTTGTTCTGCCTCAGTAACTTCAGAACTTGTCTAAGTATACACACAGCAGTAGATGCATATAACTACATACTTTACAGAAAATCTCTCCAAGGTAAGAATAGACCAGATTGATGGGGTCAGTATTAAACTGGCTCCCTCTAATGAGTTAAAGACTCCCATCTGTTCCATATACTAATGTGGTTGAAGCCTGCAAGGAGGAAAGAAGAAAAGATCAATACAAATTTATGGGCTCTTCATAAGCATTAAATTAACAGCAAGAGAAATGCAGGGTTGTGTGGAAAGAAAGCTCATGGTCCTCCTCTGAGGCTTATAAAGCTAACTGAACATATGATAATATAATTATGGTGTTAAATAAGACTTCTAGGGTAAAGTTCCTAGAGGATAAAAAAATATGCTTGCTACAGCCTTAACAATTAAAGGAACCTTTCCAAAAGGAAGTCTGCACCATTAGCCTACCTGCTGGGGATCAGCTACTCACTCACTTTCTCCCTTTTTCTGTCTATCCAGTTTCTCATATTAATCTTCAGTATTTCCAACTCCCCCATGTAATTCCCTTCCCTCATGTATTTCCCCAGATTTTTACTTCATCAAGATTCAGTGTTCTAGATGAAAACTCTACACTGGAGTTGGCCTCCATACATCACTGCTGCTTCTCTAAATTCACTGTGTCTACACTTCTCCTCTTGGTCATCCCTTCAGCGTTGTCCATTTGCTCCCTCATGACTTCCCATTAACTGGCAAAGACAGCTCCCTTTTCTAACTCTGCCCTTTTTGCCCTCTTTGTATTAATACTGTTTGATGCCCTTCATGCTTCATTAGCTTCCACTCTTGAACTTTTTGACCCATTTCTTCCCTGTTAGGCCTTACCTGCTGAACACAAAGAAATGTGTCCCTATCACCTGCTTTGCATTACAACTTCTGGTAGAAATATCAGTCCTCTGCTGCAAATTCAGTTTTGTCATCTTCACTGCTAAATAAATCTATGCTACCAGCTTTGTTGAAGCTTGGTCAGCTCTTTCAGCGGTACAGTTCCTTGGGACTTTTCACCCTCTTCCTGTTATTTGCCTCTTGGTATGGACTGTGTCCCAAAGTTGACCCATCTGACATCCCTTGAACTGCCCCCTGCTTCACCCTCTAATAGTCTCTGTTTTCTCAGTCATCTCTGGTTTCTTCTGCCTACAGTGTAAATATACCTCAGTCTCACCTCTCCATTAATTTATTGGCTTGTCCCTTTCTCATTCTTTTTGCCTTTTTTCAATTGGCTGCTAAACTGCATAGTCTATAATAACCATCTTGATTCTCCTTTCTCCAGCCTTAATCCCTACAGTGGCTCTCCACTGATCCCACTGACCATCTCCATCCTTCCTCACACCTGCAGTATGATCTGTCAAGTGTTCCTTGATATCACATGCTCCATTTTAAATTCCCTCTCTTCCTTTCACTGCAGTCGTCTTTCAGCAGGTTCTTTAGAAGAGGTTCTTCTTCCCTTTTCATCTTTTCAGGAGGATCTCAGAACCTTTGACCACACACTTTTTCTACCTCTCCAACATTTCACTCAGTAACTTCATCCTCAGGCAGAAACAGAACTGCAGGTGAGCATTTATGCACAATAGCTTTTACCGCATACTCCACTCCTAAAATTTTAATGTAGATTGTCGCATCATTGATTTAAGAAGCAGCTTTTTCTTCTGAGTTTTACTATTGTCCAGCTCAGCTTCTGAACACTTGACTACAGACTTTCTCTTTTCTGTCACATGAGAACATAATGACGACTGCCTTTCAAAGGTCTTTGAGTTTGATATCACCCAGCCTTCACTCAAATAACTTGTTTTAGAGAACGAGAGAGCATAATAGTGTCATTCAATTATTGCTTGGACAACTGACCTCAGTGCAGAGAACAGCATCAGGCACCTCCCATGTATACAGGGGCAGAATAACCTTCCTGGAACCACTGGCCACACCATTTCTGATACAAGCCAAGATATCATTGGCCTTCTTGACCACCTGGGCACACTACTGGCTCATGTTCAGTCGGCTGTCAACCAACACCCTCAAGCACTTCTACTCCAGACAGCTTTCTAGTCACTCTTCCCCTGTTTTGTAGCCCTGCACAGGGTTGTTTTGCCCCAAGTGCAGGACCTGGCGTTTGGCCTTGTTAAACCTCATCCCATTGGTCTCTTCCCAGTGGTCCAGCCTGTTCAGATCCCTTTGCAGAGCCTCCCTACCCTCCAGCAGATCCACACTTCCACCCAGTTTAGTGTCATCTGCAAACTTGCTAAGGGTGCACTCAATGCCTTCATCCAGGTCATTGATAAAGACATTGAACAGGGCTGGACCCAGCACTGAGCCCTGGGGGACCCCACTTGTAACTGGTCTCCAGCTGGAGTTATTTACCACCACTCTTTGGGCCCAGCCATCCAACCAGTTTTCCACCCAGGAGAGTGTGCGCCTGTCCAGTCCAGAGGTGTTTTACAAAGCTCTGCCTGTTTTTCAGATTACAGCTTAGACTTTCTTAAAACCTATTCAGTTTTTCAGCTTAATTCTCAAACTAATAACCCAAAGGTTAAGTGTTCCAGTGATGGCTTTGATAGCATTCATACAAACAGCCCTTCCTCTCCTCCTGTCTGTACATTTGCTTCTACCTCCACAGATCATATTAGCTCTTTGGCTAACCGTCCCAATAGAAATACCTATGCTTGTGTACATTTCTCTTAAGATCATTTCAATATCATAACATTATAGTGTTCTATTTCAAAAGTGGAACCTATAGTCTTTGTTTAAGAATCCACGGTCTTACATTCAGTTGTCCTCAAAGGCCCGCAACTCAGATCAACCCACTTTGCAAAATAATTCCATTCACACTTTATGACTTTCCTGTCCTTGCCTTTATTTACTTATACAGATGCTTGAGGTCATCAGCAAATTTTGCAAGCAAAGACTTTCTACTTTCTCCCAGTTAACTGATGCATTTATTAAGAATGCCTTTAATTTACTCACAATGTATACGTTGTCTCCTGTGTGATAAAGGTACTGGATCTTAATAAGGAATAACATAGAAATAATTCTACTGATGTTTTCTCTTTCCTCATTAAGAACATCCTTTCCAGTTATTCTTGCCAGACTTCTTACCTTGACCCTGAATTGTAATAGAACTCATCTGCAAAATCTGGTATTTTGAGAATAGTCTCTGAAAGAACATGGATTCATAATGTCATTCAGCTTGTAGGCTAGTCAGAGTATTTTTCCATTATTGCTGAATTTTCATTTGATAAGAAAAAGTACATCTACAGAAGTGATTTGTAGGATGAGAGACTGACATCTACCATAATTCAAACCACTGTCATGTTATTCAGTGCACAAGAGAAAGTATAAACACAAGAGAAAGGACAACCTTTTGTTTTTACTCTGTGCAAACAGTCTCATTCAGAGACTTGTGACAACAGAACCTTTTAAATTCCCAATCATTCATCCCCTCATACATAACTACTCTACTGCAGTCCCTCATTCAGAAATAGCTTCTTGTCTTCTCAACCTTTAATCTTCTTCCTCTTCATTCAAAAGAGACAATGTTAGTTTCAAGGAAGCAGCTCAATGTCTTCCACTTTAAAAACAATGGACAACTTTTAGACAATGCAACAAACACTGGAAGAGATTCCTAAGATCCCTTATACTTTATTGTATTTTTAAACATTTGTTTATTGAGTATGTGCTTAATTTTAGAGTTGATTTTTTAAGCAGAACAGCTTTAACATCTCTAGTCACATGCAGAGGTCCTGATGACACAACCTTAAACTAGGAAATGTATACAGGAAAATTTAAAGTCAGCTAATCCGTCTTTGTCATTTTTACTGTTGTATACAGGTAGGACACAGGAAGCTTGAAAATGAGTCAAGTAGATCAAACAGATCAGCTCTAGAAGCAACAAGTGCTTGCCACCTTACACTCCCAGACACACAGTTAACTACATAACCCATTGACAGGCAGCTCACAAGTGGTCAGCCCAAAAGCGATCAGCCAGTCCATCAGCATGGATCTGTGTTTTATTTCCCTTCCTTGACCTGAAAGTATTCATAGAATCATAGAATCACCAGGTTGGAAGAGACCCACTGGATCATCGAGTCCAACCATTCCCACCAATCTCTAAACCATGCCCCTCAGGACCTCATCCACCCGCACCTTAAACACCTCAAGGGAAGGTGAGTCAACCACTTCCCTGGGCAAACCATTCCAGTATTTAACAACCCTTTCAGTGAAGAATTTTTTCCTTATGTCAAGCCTGAAACTCCCCTGGTGGAGTTTGAGGCCATTCCCCCTTGTCCTGTCCCCTGCCACTTGGGAGAAGAGGACAGCTCCCTCCACTCCACAACCTCCCTTCAGGTAGTTGTAGAGAGCAATAAGGTCTCCCCTCAGCCTCCTTTTCTCCAGGCTAAACAACCCCAGCTCTCTCAGTCACTCCTCATAAGACTTGTTCTCCAGCCCCTTCCCCCCCTCCTTTTTTTTTCCCAAGTTTTGCACAAGCATTCACAAATGGCTTGAGGAGACATATGAAAAGTTATAGAGAATTTTTAAGTAAATAAAATACTGAAATAAATCCTTGCACTGAGTGTTTGGGAGGCTAGAATGAAGGTGGAATCTAAAAATTATTAGACTATTGGCAAATAGAAGGAAATAATTATGATTAAGTGGTGAAAAGGACTTGCCATAGCACTCATAGTAATAAAACCATTTATACATTGCAGAGAAAATATTCCTTGACCAAATCTTAGGCACTCATCATTACGTGGGTGCAAAATTTGGAATGTGCAGCAAAACGTTAAGGGAGAAGAGTTCAGCCTCTTTCTAGTTGAATGAAGTTTCAAACTTCCACATGTTCTTGTATTAAGCTGCTGAGAAAGCATAAAATACATACAGTAAGAAAGAGGGTTAAATCTACCCACCATCCTACAGAGCAAGAAAGAAAACTTATCACATGGGGTACAGAGCATTTGCTAGGACAACTAGGTGGTTTAAAGCCTGTAAGTTTATCCTTGACACACATCCCCTCCTTCCTTTTAGAGGTCATTTTTTTAAAAATCACAGTGGGAACCCCATTTTTACATCAAACATAGGATTCATCCAGCCAATCCCACCTTCCTTGCTTAACTTTGGGAAATCACTAGTGTTAAGAGTACCCTGCTTCATTTTTACACAGAAATACGGGAATCTACTATTACAGTCTCCATCTGAAAGACTCAGGCTTTAGCATGAGTTTCTTTCTCAAAGGTGCTCTAGTAACTGCAAGTATCAAAGGTCTGAGCCAACACACACAAAAAAATCATTAAGTAAATATTTCCATTTATTTATCTGTCATAGATAAGAATAGGAGTAACCCATTCTCTGCGTACTATAAATCTGATACTACTTTACAACAAAAAGGTTGAAAGCAAGGTAAAAAAAGAAATGCATACTAACAGAAATTTGTTTTAGTCAGAGATTGTTGTAAGAGACTGGTTCTTTTTGGCTGTCTTACAGTATTTGTTTTCCTGTCTTAAACTACTTGCTTTCAACTGCAGCAAAGACAGTGTCCTTCAACCTTATCTCACTCTGACAAGCAGCCCGGTTGTGCTTGCTGCCCAGAGAGGTCATGCTGCAGTCTTGTCAGTAGGGCAGGGCAGAACAATACCTTGGACCCACTTTGGACTCCAGAGCCTACCTAAGCCCCCCTAAACTCAGTTCTAAAACTTTCCTAGAAGAAGCTCTGCACACTCCCACCAAAAACTTCTAAATTATTGTGAGCAATAATACTCTGGAAGAGAAGCCATTTGCAGCAGTGTGACCACCCTCCTGAGAGAGAGGAGAACTAGAGCCCAGGTAGTATCCTTGCACTTTTCTCTCACTGTCCTCCTTTTTCTCTCTTTGTTTCCTTTCTCTTTACATAGATTTAGCAAGCCAATGCCAATCTCATTCCTAAGAATTCCTGTAGAAGTAAACTCCTTTTAGATCAATCATTTGGCATTGTTCTGCCTTCATTTAGCCCAGTGGCTGCTGAACCCATGGATTTTAAGGGGAGATGCAGGATCTTTACCTGGTGGTCCCTGGACTGTCCAATTTGGGTCACGACAATTGTAAAACAAAACAAAATGTCAAGAAAACTAGGTGTTGTTCATCTATAAGGGCCATAGTTGTACCATTAGCTTTTCCTTACTAGAATTTGTTCAGAGCAGTGGGGAGTTCCATATAAAAAATCAATGGTTTGATCTGACCCTATAAATACCAAGCAGCATAGCCATCTACAGCATTCTGGCAGATTCAAGACAAGATGGATGAGATTCTCTTCTTGAAATTTGAAAGCAGAAAAAGAACTGAGAGTTGGCATACTAAAAAGAACACAGACTTAAAAAAATAATAATTCTCTCGGATGATTAGAAAAGTCAAGTAAATCATTTATTTTTTTCCCAGGCAAAGTGGTATTCAGGCCCCATCATAATTTATATCATCCAAGATGAAAGAATCATCAAGTAAAACAGCAACTGTGATGAACTTAACTTCCACAACACAGTTGTGCTGCCTCATAATAACACATCCCTAAGACAGGTTTTTAGGAGCAAAAAATGCCAGGGGAGGTAACAGTGACTCTTCGTAAGGAAATGAGACAGGTCATCATATGTGCAGGTATAGACAGCACTGTAGAAAAGACAGATGTCAGTGTCAATTTTAGTGTTTAGTACAGACTATCACTACACTGTTAGTGAAAGGTAGAAACCCCTGAAGAAGATCTGCAAACATTGATTGCTCTAGGGGCACTGTGAGAGATTTGACATCACTTTGTCTCTCAAGTTCTCTCATTTCTTCCAAGTGACAGGGACAGGACAAGAGGGAATGTCCTCAAGCTCCGCCAGGGGAGATTTAGGCTGGACATTAGGAAAAAAATTTTCACAGAAAGGGTCATTGGGTGCTGGAACAGGCTGCCCAGGGAGGTGGTTGATTCACCTTCCCTGGAGGCGTTTAAGGCACGGGTGGATGAGGTGATAAGGGGCATGGCTCAGTGGTTAATAGGGATGGTTGGACTCCATGATCCGGTGGGTCTCTTCCAACCTGGTGATTCTATGATTCTATGATTCTAAAGTTCCTTGTTTCTCAGCATCCACTGATGCAGTAAATTTCATTATGCTAATAATGAAGCGCAGAAAGTGTTCAGTTTCAGTCAGATTCACATTTAGGTGGGAATGAGGGTGGTTACCCCAACTCTTGTTCTAGTCAAGCAGATAAAAAAGTGGTCACTTCGTGGTCACAGTGTGATTGACTTACTAAACCTTCCCAGAGAGAAGTGCTTATTAAACAGTAATCCTTGCCTTAAAGCATACAGATGATAAGTGACCATCTGTCTGTCACACCCTTATTGCTTGAAACTCTCTTTATAAATGCTTCAGAACGGTTTATATAGAATCATAGAATCACCAGGTTGGAAAAGACCCACTGGATCATTGAGTCCAACCATTCCTATCAAATACTAAACCGTGCCCCTTAGTACTTCGTCCACCCATCCCTTAAACACTTCCAGGGAAGGTGATTCAACCACCTCCCAAGTGAGAGATTACAACTCTGCAACCACTCTTACCGTTTACTTTCTATTTAATGGTTAAGCATTTAATACAGTACTTTTCCAATTCAATTAAACATAAAAAGAGGGGAAAATGTTACTGTTGTTATGATTGTATAGCATATTACCTCATAATTATGTGCTCATAGCAAACTGGATAATCATTTATAAGTGGCATGCACAATGGCATCTTTCTAATAATGTAAAACTTCAAGATATGACTCACAATTGAGTCATGGATCGTGGACATAAGAAAAACTCTTAAATGCTTTTGTTTGTGCTCAGAAATCTTCTACAGTCCTAGTGCACAGTGCACCAACAATGTCATACAGTTTGCAGTAAAACAGGACTGCTGTAGAGTGTCTGGAATAGCAGCCATATTCTCTTCTCACTCTGGATAGCAGGAGTCTTCCAAAATAGCACTACCTTCCAGGCTGTTGTTTGCAGAGGTCAAACCGAAGTGCATTAATTTAGGGACAATGCATCCTTTAATTTGGCCATGTCAGTCACTCACTTCAATGCTCTATGGGCATATTGTCCAGAATCTGTTGTGATCCTAAACTATATGTGATTCAGATGTCCATAGGAATTCTGTGCAGGGAAGTAATAAGCAAGAAGTACAAGATTTGACCCTTTAGGGAGTAATGGAGAGTAGCAGAGATGAACCAGCCTGTAAGAAACTGATACAACTCCGCATTCAAGGTCACCATAATGAAATTACAATATACAGTTGAAAAGTAATCACAAGGCCATTTCAATGTTCATTTGGCAAAACACACTCTCTTATCAAAAGGATCAAACTTTGAAAGCCCTAAATGGACTTCTGCCATTTCTGTGCAGCTCCATTTAATCCTCTAAATTGCTCCTGCTTGCTCCACAATGGCAAAGGTAATCAAATAAATTAAGCTTATTTTCTAATGTAATTTACCAGAAGCCAAGTTCCTTAACAGCTTCTGTGCCACAGAGGATCCAAGTACACAGAGTATCTTCTGAACTGGCTTCTGAACTTCAAGCTACTGTCTTGATGTCAAAAGGGGGAAAAGGAAATTCATACTGACTTGTAAACTAAATAAGAAATGACACAAAATGCTAAATGCTGTCTTATCTGTGGAAATGGAAGCCTTTCGCCAGACAGTATTGATATATATGTAGGCATATAGAGGCAGAAAACACACAGGTTGCTGAGGATTTTTTTACAAAGAGGCAATTTAGTCACCTAAAATTCCTTGTTTCTCATGGTACAAACATCAGAAGTGCCAGAGCACAGATAACCATTGGTCCATTTATCTTGGCTATTTATATGTACTTTCCTACCACCTACTGAAACACTGGATGTTATTCCAGGCATTGCCCACAGGAGAAGGCTACATTTGTACCAGTTGAACACATCGCTTATGCTTCACATTCAGCCTTAAAAGGACACAGAGAGTTTAGAAGTTATTGCAAGGCAGCATTATGAGCAATGTGATCCACTTGCATAAGACCATGATATGATAAAAATGTAATGCTCTCTGTATCAGAGGACTAAGAAATTATTCTGGCTTTCTACCCTACTCCTCAGTACCACCAAAGTATGTATGGAGCATTGATATTTACATCTAGGCTTCTCTCCTTTCAGTCAGTGGAAAGAAACAGAAGCTGAGGACTCATCTCATCTGAAAGACATCTTCTCAGGCTTTTCTCAGAGGTGAGCAGTGTCTAGCAAGAGGTTGGACTAGTTTACTTCCAGAAGTTCCTTCCAACCCAAATTTTCCTATGTTTCCATCTAAACTCTGTTTGTTAGCACCAAGCGTTTTGCCCCAGAAATGCACGGTGAACTGCTGCAGCTCCACAGCCAGCACTAGTGAAAGATGTAATGTCTTGACAAGAAAATGAGAAAAAAATACTTAGTTTTTTTTCCTGCTAGTAGGAGGCAATACATCAGAAGGCACTAAGTATCTCACGGTAGTCAAGACTTGAATTGTTCCATTTATTGCGGGGTATCACACACAAAAACACCTGGCTCTGTAGAAGGCAATGCTCTTCTAGACTGGACGTTTAATAGAGAGAAAGGGAAAAGAGAGGAACATAGAAGTTACGTGCACATGCTGGTTAGTTTGCTAAGCATCCTATATAGGACTTTCTTTGGAAGTGACTAATCTTTTTTTCCTGCATAGGAGTTGTAATAATTCTATCTGCAGATTTAGACTACAATTGAGTAAGGTAAACGTCTGCCTGATTTAATCTTCTGATATCTAAGAGACATGATATAACTCACTTAAATCTTACGTATGTATGTCTAAGTGTGTAATCTCTAGCTCCTTATGCTGTAATTAACAAGAAAGAGGCATGAGGAAATGGTGGCTTATTACAGATACTTCAGTTGCTTGCCTTATCTGAAAAGGAGTGTTCTCTGAAGATTTTCATTTCTTTCCATTTACAGTAGTCAGATCTTTAGGTAGTGAAAAAATAAAGAAGCAGCTATGCATCTAAAATTAGTAAGAAGGAACACCAGCTGATGAGTCTAAAGGTGTCCCACAGATATCACCTGACCTAGCAGATGAAGTAATTGTAAAAGTAAGTGCCTTCATTGTGAAGGCTATTACAAAAGGAGAAATTGCCTCTTCAGGTGAATACACATTTTGTAATGTTTGACTTCTGATTTAGCTAGTAGTTCTGCATTCAGATATTAAGAGAATAAGATTACTGTTACTTAAAAAACATTAGCATCGGTTATCATGTTGTTGCCCAGAACATATATATATATGTAAATTTTTTTTTTCAGTAATTCTGCATTGGCTTTCAGTGTTTACACTTTATTCCAGTAAAATGACACTTCATTTTGACTGATATCTCTTTGTAAGGTTGGCAACTAAACAATTTGGTATTGGACTTGAGTCACAAACATCTATTAAATTACAAAATACTTTCTTGCCTGGAGGAGAGAATTATTGGGGGAAGCTTAATATCAGTTTTCCAATAGCTAAGAGGATCACAGAATCATAGAATCACCAAGTTGGAAAAGACCCACCAGATCATCAAGTCCAACCATTCAAGATAACTGAAAGAAGCTAACTGAAAAGACACAGCCAGATTCTTTAATGTGGTTCATGATGGGAGAACAATAGACAGTAGTCACAAATAGAAACAGGGGAGGATACAATTGGATATAAGGAAAAAAATGTTTAATTAGAAGGAAAAATAACTAGCATTGGGACAGGGTTCTCAGTGAGACCATGGACTTGCCATCTTTGATGATTTCTGAGATCCAACCTTAAACAAAATTCTGAGCAAATCTATCTAAATTTAGTGACAATTATGTTTTGAGCAGGAAGTTGACCTTAAGACTTCCTGACATCTCCTCCAACCAGAATGACTCCATGACTCTATAGTCACACAGCTTACATCACATTTCAAAAAATATCCTCACTTATATGAGACCTTAACCAACTACAATGGAACTTCTAGCTTTCAGTCTCCACAGAATACAATGCATGAATATCTTGACGATAAATAGGCCTTGAAATTCCCACACAGGTACCGGAGTCTTCTGTCTGACTAGTAGCTGAAAACCATGTGTTCCCTTCCTCTGTCAGTAGAACTGCTCTTATAAAGGATCCAAAATAAGTCACAAGAATTATTATTGTGTTTATAAACATGTCTTTTTTCTGCTTAGAGGAAGAAGAAAACTAATACTTCCACAAAGAAATTGCTCTTCCTTGAAAGGTAAAATCCAGTATAAAATAAAGCCTTTTCTGGAACTCAGTAAACTTGAAGACAAAAATGCCTGCACTACATAAGTAAATGCCTGAAGGAGAGCAGCAGTTTTAATGTTGCTTTTATTGATTTGGGGCTTTGCTGTGTACTGTCTAGCTTGCACACAGAGGCAGCTTTTCACTTTATCTTTTCTCCGTGCTGATCTAGTGGAAGCCATTGTTCAAATTAGAACTGAGGTCATTGCAATTAAGGTGCATAGCTATGGGTTTTGTCAGTGTCTTTAAGTAATTTAATAAAGCAGTGTATCTGTTGGATTGAATGGATGTTGTTCAGATATAGAAAGTTCAGGGTTTTAAGAGGCACCAGACTGTTTTCTCTGGGAAAGACCACATAGAAACAAAGAAAGTAAAATTCCTAAATGTTTCAGGAAGTCAGAATTAGAAAACAGATGTGAGAGGAGGTTTCTTTTTTCCTTTTTTTTTTTTTACCTATCTCTTCCAGTTACGTGAAAGCATGAAATATTTTCTTTGTATTTCCTTACTGACAGCAGAACAGCAAAGAAGATAGATGGAACAGCTGCACTAACACTCAGAATAGTTCATGGGAATCACACAATGTAATTCAGGGGAAGTTTTGCCAAGACTGGCCCAAGTACCGGATCAGACCTTGGAGGCACAGTGTTCCAATAGTAGGATTCTGACCTTCCACCCTTTTGATAAGGTACAGTTGAGAAAATGATGTCAAAGATCTGCAGAAGATGCCTGCTCACATGCATAGCTGCCTCACGGTTAATCAAAATTCTGGTTTCATTATGTTAACCTCATTGGTTCAGGAAGCTAAGCATTTACCCTAAAAAATGTCCATATTAACAGAGTTGTTATGTGCCCTGCAAAGAAAGCATTTCAGTCAAAATAGAGGTTGAAAACAAAAGTAACCATAACCTCTGGGCAAAGGCATTGTAAATGCACTAGTAATCATTTAAACCACTCATTTGGTGCAGTTCTTACAGCGTATTCAGGTGGCAGCCATGTTTAAAGTTTTGAGTGATTAGGTTGTTTACCTGCAGTTACCTGAAGTATTCTGTAGATTCACAAAAGGGAAGTACAAATGATTCTGTGTTAGACAAGTGACTCCTTGTATTTTTGGTGCCAGATGGTGAAGTTTCCAAATATTTCATGCTTGCATTTTTCTTCACGCAAACCACAACTACGCCTCTGTGCCTCTCCACTCAGGGAGCCAGGAAATCTCATGGCTCAGGCTAGAGGAATTATCAGTCTCTTACCTTGGTGCCTCTAAATCAGAAACAATAAAGCTGCATTTTTTTCTGAAACATCTGAATATTATGTGCCTTGTCTACAGGCAAGTAATTCTACAGGCCCACACATGCTGCTCTGGCTCCACTGAAGTCAATGGCAAAGTGCCTGCTTAATTCAGAGAGGGACAATTTTTCATTCATTTACTTGAACAACAGACTAGGACCTGCTGTTAAGCTAGAGTTTAACAAAGATTACTATTTAAAACTTTCTTGGTGTATTCTTCAAGCACAAAACCACTTGTCATATTGTTCTTATTTCAGCAGTGGATGAGCACAGGCCCAACGTCTTGGTTCATTGGCGGAGTCTACCATTTCAGTTGCATCTGTTCAGAAACTGTAGGGGAGTAACTGTTGGTGCAGCATACCCATCACGTATATATATATATATATCCTAGAGTAAATGTAATGGGCAGCAGCCAGTGTTTTCTTGAATTCAGATATCAAAGTTGCACACATTTAGTGTTGCTTACATTAAATCCTAAAAAAGTAGTTTTTCTAGAAAGTTTTGCCAAATATTTAATATCTTCCTAGGTTTTGATGTAGTTTCAGTATCAATGCACAGCAAAACTCTTTCAGCAGTTTAAAAGGATCTTGCATAATCACTGAATAGGTAGAAGGCTGGAGCACCTCCTATACGAAGACCGGCTGAGAGAGTTGGGGTTGTTCAGCCTGGAGAAGAGAAGGCTCCAAGGAGATCTTATAGCAACCTTCCAGTACCCGAAGGGGGCCTAAAAGAGAGCTGGAGAGGGACTGTTTACAAAGGCTTGTAGTGAGAGGACTAGGGGCAATGAGTATAAACTGGAGAGGGGCAGATTTAGAATAAACATTAGGAAGAATTTCTTCACAATGGGAGTGGTGAGGCGCTGGCACAGGTTGCCCAGGGAAGCTGTGGCTACCCCATCCCTGGAGGTGTTCAAGGCCAGGATAGATGGGGCCTTGGACAACCTGATCTAGTGGGATGTCCCTGCCTATGGTAGGTGGGTTGGAACTAGATGATCTTTAACATCCCTTCCAAACCAAACTACTCTATAATTCTATTATATTCTTTTGTATCTACTGAGGTTCCATAAAGTTCTGTGTCATGACACTCAACTTCATTTTATACAAATAAAAGTTCACTGTTCTGACTTAAACATTGTACAACACTTATCAATTTATCATAAATGCAGATCAGTTTTCCTCTGTGAGACTAGGACAAATACAAAGGAAGACACTGTTCAGAATTTATTGCTGTAAGAAATTTTATACTTCGTAGAAATATATTTTGATAATGATTCATTGTGATAATTTAATTATTACTTATTCCCTCTTCTTTTTACAGGGAGGAAATAGCAGCTTTCTGGCAATCAGCAGAGAAATAACAAATTGTGACCATAATGCTAACAGGAAGAACATAGTTAAAATCTTGGCCAGTATTTCTAAGGTCAGATAACTACAACTGGACAGAAAATGTCATACCAGACACCTCTGCAGAGGTACAAAAGTAACCTGTGCTTCATTTTCACTCATTTGGCTTTTGATAACAAATTAGTGTGCTCAAAAATTAGGCTTTTTGTGTGCAAATATCATCTCAAGACAGATATAAATTAATATAGTCAGAGCAAGCCTTGTAAGTTTTTTCTTCTCCTGTCACTGGAAGAGAAGATCCTGTCTGGAAAAGTTTTAGGTTTCTGCAGCATCTATGGGCTGCAGGTCTTCTGAGTCTTGAATGACATACTGGTTGTTCACACTTTGGAGATGAGCTAGATGTGCTACCATTCTTCAGACTGCAACATAAAACTCCAGGAAGAGAAGATTAGATGGACCAAAAAGCCACAAAAAGCATAGGGAAAAAAAAAGATAATAGCAGTTATTTTGTGTTTTTTGTAACAAAATAACTATGAAATACTCATAAATGCTCAGGTTTTAAACCAAGAGATGGATTACCTTTTGATACAGTACATAAGTGTATTTTGAATGTCATGGAAGCTTTAAGTGGGATGAATAATAGTTGAGTCAATACAGGTAAGATTAAGCCAATGGGAGATTTTAAATATAAATAACCTTCAGGATAACAGGTCCCACTACTACAAGAAAGCTTACTGTTTCCCATCACTTTTTCCTAAGTATTAGTGACTGAACGTGATGGTGGAGATTGAAAAATGAATATTTAGTCTGATTCAATTATTTTACTCGATCTTGAGATTAAGGGAGTAAAAAAGGGGAAAATTACTAAATCAATGAAACTGCCATTAGCCTCAATCTCCCATGCTCGGTGACCTTCTCACTGCCTTGAACTTTATCCTGATTTGTATGCACTATTTTTCTATCTGAAATTTTGGAAAATGTTTCTGAATTAAATGCAATTATTTTAAAAGGAACAATAATGTTGTAAGGCATCTTAAAGAGTGTGCCTAAAATAAATTCTTAAGTTCTTATTTTGGAGGGAAAGAGGTTTTGAATAGGCTTGAGTGTATGTTCAGAAAATATTAAAGATGTCCCTGAATCAGATTAAGTGCTAGCTCTTTGGTCCCTAATATCTTGGCTTGCTGCCAGATAGCAATCTTAGTGATTGAGTCATTTCGTATAGGGAGACTTTCTTCAGATAATGCCCAAGTGAGTCATGAGATCTAATTCCGTTAAAAAGAGTCATGAGGCCCACAATCTTAATTACATTTACGCTGCTAAGCAGAGGAATGCTTAATGGATGAGGACAAGAATAACTCTTTTTGGGTCCCTTCCAATAGAAGCAAAATAGAAGTAGCATTGCCCATGCCGGAATACATGAATTTGTCTCTGTGCAGCCTTCCCGTTATGAGTTCCATAAGCGCTGGAACGGCCACAATGCCATTAGTGAGATTAGAAATGAGGCATGTGGAAGATGCTGGAAGTGACGTTCTGGCACTTTCAGAAGGCTGTAACCTCTGCTTGTCTTGTTCAAAGTGAAATTCTCTTAGATAAGTACATATGACAAGATAAAACAATTTAATGACTGCTAGGTCTAGATAAACATAGACTCGGGCACCATTTCCACTATCCATACAGGCAGAATCCACATTTTCCTGTACTAAGCAGAGACTCGGTTTGTTTTCTGTGTCAGCTGGATGTAATAGAGATAGGATGTAATAGAGATATGTTACTCACACAACATAATCAAGGAAAGAATATTATTCTACACCCTGTTAAAACACAATTATTTAGAACAGTTGCCTCATATTTTCATGGTTCCTCAAAGACAAGTATTCAGAGATTGGTAATTTTTGAAGTCAAAATGAAAATACCTTTTCTAAGGCTTTTGCTAGCTTTTCTACTTTGGGAGGTTGGTTAATCTGCATATTTTTTAATCATGAGATCTGTATTCTGGGATTTTTGCGTTCCATATAGACAGGCAAATTTCATTCTGCATCCCTTTCCTTTTGTTTTCATTCTAAAGAAATAATAAAAAATGCCACCAACTCAATATATGGGGGTAAAACCTCAGTAATTTTTTCCTTTGCTGGGTTGGCATGTGCAGAGCAAAGTCACACCACCTGCACGTATGGCAGGAGTTCTGCTCCATCTGCATCAGCAAACAGCACGGCACCCAGGGATGTAGAAAGTGTGCCGAGGATACCTTGCCTACACCCTGCATGTGTCAGGGTCTTCCTTTGGGCTGCTGCAGCTCCAAGAACCAAAAGCCTATGAGCAGACAGAGCTCCCTTGCTGTGCTTCTGGAGCACAGCCTCTGGTGACATACCAGCAAAATTAACATTGGTAGTTCCCTTGAAAGTAATAACGTGAGGGGCAAAAGTTCAGTTAGAACTTCCATTACTCATGAAGTAAANAGACTCGGTTTGTTTTCTGTGTCAGCTGGATGTAATAGAGATAGGATGTAATAGAGATATGTTACTCACACAACATAATCAAGGAAAGAATATTATTCTACACCCTGTTAAAACACAATTATTTAGAACAGTTGCCTCATATTTTCATGGTTCCTCAAAGACTTCATCTAAACAAGTATTCAGAGATTGGTAATTTTTGAAGTCAAAATGAAAATACCTTTTCTAAGGCTTTTGCTAGCTTTTCTACTTTGGGAGGTTGGTTAATCTGCATATTTTTTAATCATCAGATCTGGATTTTTGAGTTCCATATAGACAGGCAAATTTCATTCTGCATCCCTTTCCTTTTGTTTTCATTCTAAAGAAATAATAAAAAATGCCACCAACTCAATATATGGGGGTAAAACCTCAGTAATTTTTTCCTTTGCTGGGTTGGCATGTGCAGAGCAAAGTCACACCACCTGCACGTATGGCAGGAGTTCTGCTCCATCTGCATCAGCAAACAGCACGGCACCCAGGGATGTAGAAAGTGTGCCGAGGATACCTTGCCTACACCCTGCATGTGTCAGGGTCTTCCTTTGGGCTGCTGCAGCTCCAAGAACCAAAAGCCTATGAGCAGACAGAGCTCCCTTGCTGTGCTTCTGGAGCACAGCCTCTGGTGACATACCAGCAAAATTAACATTGGTAGTTCCCTTGAAAGTAATAACGTGAGGGGCAAAAGTTCAGTTAGAACTTCCATTACTCATGAAGTAAATACTTTAATCTCTAAACTCAACTACAATGTTTAACAGAATTTCTTTACTGCTTGTTTCTATGACTAATTAAAAAATAGTGATCATTAAAATTGGATAAAATGTACTTATTTCTTCACACCTTGTCTTCACTGAAAAGGACATTTAATGCCTTGACATAGCTAAATTGGTTGTAAGTTCCAGACTGCTGAAGCAAGCCTCCTATAACAAGATGATCTGTCTTCAAGTTATTTTTGTCTTGACAGTTGCAGACAATGATTTCATCATGTCTAGCATAAAAATGCACTATTTTCTTCCCAAACAAAACCTAATCTTGTAAACCATGGGAAAAATGACGCGTGAAAAGGTAACACTTCAATCAGTGAATTTAAAAAGACTTCAACACACAGCATCTAACATGTTTCAAAGCAATTAATTTGTCAGAAAACACAACAAATAATGAAATAGAGCTTGCCATTTAAATCATTGATGTCATCTTAAAAATCATCCTTAGAAACTAATTATTTCTTAAGTTTCTTCAAACCTGATTTAAGTTTTATATATTACTCTAGAAAGTACATGAAGATCTGTATTTTATTTATTTTATTTTATTTTATTTTTGTGCCTTCTGATATTGAGAAGACAACTACACTGAGCCACAGGCATCCAGAGTTGAAACTATGAACTGAGAGAGACAGAAGTAATGATAGGTTCCCATTTGTTTTCTGTCCCATACACCTAAAATATGTATCTTTCAAGAGTCTTGCAAGAGGATTTCTCACTCTACCAAAGACAGTCTGCAACCAAGCAAGGTATGGAGGCTGTTTCTCTTAGTCTGACTACAGTATTTTAATAGCATCTTTCTGGTCCTGTTTTCGTACAATTTTGTACTCCTGAAAAAAACCCAGCAAAAATCAAACCAAATCACAGGTTATACTGACTTCAGCAGAGGTGTCTGTCTTTCTTTCAGCAATGTGTTATAGCCTCCTCTTCACTAGTTATCCAAATGTACATTTCCAGCATGCTTATGGAAATGAAAGCAACGCAAAATATAAAAGCAAATATTAGTCCAGAATACTGCTCAAAAGTGCTCTCTCAATTGATACTTGATCATTTGACACATATTTGTAAAGTTGGCTGTAACCTAACAAGGATAAAAGTAAAAAAAAAAAAAATTAGTTTTGTCTAAAGACACTTAAATGCATCTGTTGCCTTATGCATTTAATTACAGTTACCTAATTACAGTTGTTAGAAAAATTAGTTACTGAAGTACTCAAGAATATTTCTACACAACTGTTTTTTCTCAAATAGCTGGACTAGATCATCAGTTCTGTTTTCTCAGATAGAAATAAAATCACAGAATCACTAAGTTGGAAAAGACCCACCGGATCATCGAGTCCCACCATTCCTATCAACCACTAAACACAGAGAACGACACAGAGAGTTCAGAAAGCTATATCATAAAACCCCCTTTAACACAAGAAAACAATAGTCAATAAAATTTTAAAACCTTAAAAATAGCACACCAATTCTACTCTCACTTGGGTTACCCACTGGGCTCCTGGCAAAAGTGGTGAGCTCTGTTGCACTTCTCTACAATGGTCTTTGCAGCATATCAGAGTAGTGACAGAGTACCTGCCACAAACAGCAACAATGTGGTTAAAAACCAGGTGGAGGCCTCAGGTGAGAATCTGGGTAAGCATCCTACAGAAATACAATACTAAAGCTCCAGTGCTATTTTGTTCTTTCCTCTAACATTACTCACCGAACAGTAAATCATCCTAATGAATTCATCAGATAAATGTTCATTAGTTAATCAAAATACAACCCAACCCTTATGGCAGTTATAGGGAAAAAAGTAACAAGAATGCAAAGGACTTAGAGATTAATAATAATAAAAATTTGAATTAAAGACTTGTAAGAGAAATATCTCTCAGCAATCTTCATTTTGTTCTGCTCCAGCAAATTCATTTTTTAAAACTAGCTATTCAAATATAAAGCACCCTGTGAAATATTTCCGTTGTCTCCTTGCAGCCGCTTTCTGAGTTTGTGCCAGCAGAGCTATTAGCAGTGATTGAAGGTGAGACAGCCAAGATGAAATTCTCCAGAGAACAAGACGAGAGACACCTTTCTGCCCTCAACCCATCAGCTATAATGAATGATAGGCACAATGCATGACAGGGACTGAAATAGGAGACTGTGACAAAGACAGGCTCAGGGGTGCTTGAGAATAATTCATTCAGTTGCATTTGGCAGTAGCAGGTCATAATATTTTCTGTGTAGCTACGCTGTCAATGCAAAAAATAAAATACAGAACAGCATTTGAATGCTGATTCCATTTCCATCAGAGAGAAAGAAATAGTGAGTTAATGAAATTTTTAAGTTAAATTCTCCCTCCTGCTTCCCGCTGCTCATAAGCACACAGGGCAATATGAGATAGCCACATGACGCTGAGCAGGGAGCAAGGTCTAATTAGCAACATATTGATTACAGCTGCTTCTTGTGTGCTTTCCCTCACATTATGGTCCATACTAGAAAAAAAAACAAGGTTTTATTCATTAGCTGTGCTTGGCGTCTTTGCTTATCTTCCTGGTGAAAGAACTGCTGAAAACATGGTATCACCTTTCAAGAGAGTAAAGGGAGCTGGGAGAAATTCAGCAAAGATGAAGTTCTGAGGTAAAAATTAGACCACTCGAAGCAAAACTGGAATCACAGCTGTCATCCCACTGCTGTCACTACACCTTACAACAATGACTTTCTGTCTATGCTTTACCACTGCAACCAACACCTGGGAACCAAGCACTTCCATGTCCACGTGGGCACACAGGCACAGCAACTTGTCACAGCGGGGCAGGGCTCCCTCAAAGCAGCGTGTAGCCCCAGCCTGAATTTAAGAAACCCCTACAACATGGTTCATAGAGGACTTCTGCAAGATGCTGCCACAGGGGTCAGTAGGGCAGACGGTATCAGCATGTTCAAAAGAGATTAGTCCCAGAAATGGATCCTGAAAGCAGAGGTACACTCTAACATCCCTATCACAGCCACTCTTGGCAGCCAGGAGTCTGAGGAGGGGGAAATGCAGAAGATCAGGCTCCCACCCTGGGCCCAGGGCCCCGTGAATTCTGTCAAACCTGGCATAGTATTTACTATAGTCTTGGGGTTCTTCCTCATTCTCCATGGATTTGTGCTAGTAGGAATGCACCAAAAATGCCTATTTCATGATTCCTAGTGCAGATGTTATGCAATTCCCTCCAGTTTAACTCCAGTAACCGAAGTATTCATCTAGGATACGAGGGGGAAAAAAATCATTTATTCAGTGATGTAAATCAGTTCAAACTTTCTTCCACACACCTTGCTTATCACTAATGTTGAAGTCATTCCAGAAGACAGACAACTTTACATGCTTCTCCTTTGGAAACACCAGGACTGAGAAATGAAGTAAGCATCACGCTCAAGATAAACAGAGTACTTGTCCTACTCTGAGGCTTCTTGAGGCACAATTTGATATTATAATGAACAGTCTATATACAAGAGGTATAAAATGTCTTTTGCAGCAGGGACTGGTACAGTCAGTGGGCTTTGTGGGTGCTTTCTTTAAAGATGGAAGATGTGGCTTTGAATTCCCACCAGACAGGAGAGCGGATTGAACTTCTGTCCATCACGTCACAGATGACTGCACTGAACGCTAAGCTTAGCACTGGGGAGGAGGAAAGACACTTTGTCTGGTGACACTATACAACCATGACCCCTTGCTCTACTTAGAATAAAAATGAGCAGACACTCACTTTCAGGAGTTTTATTCAAGGAGTCCCTAGAGGAGAAAGGCACTTCTCTGAGGGGGAGGACAGTCTGGCTCAGCAGGCTGTTTGCCAGTCTCCTCTGGTTTTGGTGGTTAAGGATCCTCTTCCCTTGCACAGAGGTCATCACCATTTAAACTGAGTGCTGGTGACCAATTTAGGAGCTCAGCACCTAATGCTCTTCCAGGACATGCTCCCCAGTCAAAGCTGTGACCTCCGGACCATGACAGCTAAAAGCAAATCCTTCCTTTAGCATAGTAACACACTGACTAGGACAATTTGCTGCCTCCTTGCTTTGTTCTAGGAAGAAACATAAATTACAATATATTGCAACAGGTGATTTATTAGCTTTTTTAGCATGTCCAATTCTGTTTAGGAATTGAACTTTGTTTCCTACACAGTCTGCTAGCAACAAGCACTCGTGAATTGGAGCTAATAGAACAAATCACATGAATATGAAAATACAGCAAATTTGGCTTCTCAATGTATGCACACAAAAAGAACTGGATATTTGCCAGGCAAAAATATTTTTCAAAATGTAAATAATAAATATTCTTTAAGAAAACTAAATTCAATATATTAGGTTATGCTATTCAAGCCTGAAAATAACACAGCATGTCTGTGAGATACTTACCTTTGGCTTTCAATGTGCCTGCATGGGAGGAAGCAAGAGACCTAACCAATGTGTGTTTATCAGTAAATGCCAGTGTGCACCTGTCAGCTACAGCTGCCAAATCTCACCACTGGCTTTAGTGGGAGACACAGTATGAACATCAGTATGCGCTGAAGCTGAAGTAAATCTGTACAAACAGGAGAGCTCTCTTATTAGTAGTTTCATATAGTTGGCTGAGGAAAATTTTAAAATGGCATAACAAAAACCTCACTGCTGATGGTCAGTAAGCTTGGAAATGCTGTACAAACAATGCATTCCTACTCTGACATGGGGATACTATGAGGGTTTTGACTCATGGTTTTGATGTGGCTAGGGAAAGATTAGTATGTTCTTTTCCCATACCGAAAAAAATGAGGGAGAAAAGATGAGTGAGCATCAGACATTATATGATGAGTTTCTGAACTTTTCAAAGCTCCTGCAAACCACAAATTCCATAGATTCTCTCATTAGTAAGAAAAAGTATTAGCCAGACTTGTGAGTTTGACACTTTAGACAGACCTGAAAAGGAATTTGCAACTTTCTTATAATTATGCTTCTAACTAAGCATTGTGTAGTATACAGACCCCATATACAAGCAGATCTGCCTTCACCAAATTGATTTGAAGTAAATGTAATCCAAAAAATAAATATTGAGAAACTGATTAGCAAAAATATATGTTTGATTTTGGATCAATGCATTAGGCCTCCCAAGTTTCACAGATATTTGTTGAGTCTCTATGCTCTGTTCAGGAAATTGTTAAGAGTTGCAACAGATAATTAGGATGGTGGAAAATACTCATAGCTGATCTGGCAATTTAGCTTTCTTACAATGATTGAATAAGAGTCAGTTCACAAATGCATAGGTGTCTGTGGTAAAATAAGATTGTCCTACACAGCAGAAAAGATGTTCTCCTGCCACTGTACTCCTATCAGTTTAATTCACAGTCATTCATATTAATTATTATTTTTCACAGTAGCCGTGAAAGTTGAAGTCTTGTATCAGTCTGTAAATTAAAAGTAAAGACTTGGCTCCACTGAAGTCAATAGCAAAATTTGTTTTGCTTTTATAAGATTTCCCAGTAAATAAATAATACAATAATAAGACATCAAAATAAAATAAAACTATCAGTTAACTGGGGAACAAATACTCCTACTGTAAAACTGATTGAGGGAGATTACAAAGCCCTATTTAAAAATAAACGTGGTCATCATTTGGTGACAGCAGTCATCAATTTATATATTTTTATTTTTAGCTAATATTTCACACCCATAACATGAGTACAATTAGGTCTGAATCATGCTAGTACCTAAGAGTCAGAAATTTGGATGGAACACATACTGTGGGAAAGTGACTGTCTTAGTTTGATTCCTCCAGCTGAGCCAGGGTTTGGCATCACATCCAACTGTGAGCAAGAGGAAGTGCACAAACTACTCCAGACTAAAAAGAAATCACCAGGGATGCTCTAATTCATAAAAGTTGTAGATGTACAATAACCACCCAATTTTCGTCTTTGAGACAAACTTTTACTTTCCAAAAGACAGATTGCTATTTCTCTTTTCCATGGAATTACTAATCCAGCTATCTATGTGAGTCAATCTAACTGAAGAGCAGAGTATATAGACAACTCACTGCCTACCTCCTTTCAGAAATGGGTAGGCTCCATATATGCCTGGAAGCAAATATAAGGCTCTCCCATGACAAAATAACTTCCATACTGTCTAAGACACTCTTGTTCGGCAGAGACTAAAACAAAAAAGCAAAAGAATTACCAATTAGATTAGACTTTCTCCTATTTTAGTGAAATTTTTAACACGGAAAACAACAGAAATAAGAGACCTCATCTGGAGCACTGTGTCCAGTTCTAGAATCCTAAACACAAGAAGGATATGGAGCTTTTGGAACAGGTCCAGAGGAGGGCTATAAAGATGATCAGAGGGTTAGAGTGCCTTCCATATGAGGACAAGCTGAGAGAGTTGGGGTTGTTCAGCCTGGAGAAGAGAAGGCTCTGAATATCAGAAAGGGGCCTACAATAAAGCTGGAGAGGGACTATTCATAAAGGCTTATGGTGATAGGACGAGGGGGAGTGGGTATAAACTGGAGAGGGGCAGATTTAAGCTAGACATTAGGAAGAATTTCTTCACCATGTGAGTGGTGAGACACTGGAACAGGTTTCCCAGGGAAGCTATGAAATCCTCATCACCAGAGGTGTTCAAGGCCAGGTTGGATGAGGCCTTGGGCAGCCTGATCTAGTGGGGTGTCCCTCGCCATGGCAGGGGGGTTTTGAACTAGATGATCTTTCAGGTCCCTTCCAACCCAAGCTATTCTATGATTCTATGTAAAAGTTGACAGTTTCATGAAGAGAAAGAATGCTTAACAGTCTCAGATTACTTAATGCTAGTTTATTAGTATAATCCAGTAATCAAATAAGGTATATGACATATCACAACTACATTTTATGAAGTCGGAATCTGATGTTTTTCAAACTAAAATTACCTTGAATGAAATCATAGGGCTTCAGCAAACCAATAAACTTATTATTTTTATGTCATTCTGTTTTCAAACTTCAGTTTAGCATAGATTCCTTCAAAATGAGGATGAAGGGTTTATTTTAAAAGGTAATCCTGTAGATGCTTATTATACTTGGTTGAACCTACACACAAACTCAAAAGCAGAAGACTCCCTGGGAACAAGTGGCATAGGCTGCCTGTACTCACAGTGGATCCTAATTCATCAGTGAAGGTGAGCAGGAGATCAGTATGTGATTGGTAAATATTTACCTTTCCAAAACAAACACTGCTCTTTCCAAACTAGCCTAATTCCCTCACATGGTTAGTATTTGCCATGAAGCAGGCAAGAAACCTTTCTGAACCTGGAGGAGTATCTCATCCTCCAAAAAGTCTTACTGATTTCAAGGGGAGTATTTGCAAAGCAAGGAGCTAGTTAACACTAGGAAGAAAGTCAAATATGATCCTGAACAAAATTAAGACAGATGTTTCCAAGCAAGTTTTCCTATCGCTGAGTGTACAGCAATAAAGCAATTGCTATGTCTAGCTACCCAAACAGCTTGGTCAATTAACTCATCTGGAGCTAGACTCCAGGTATACTTCAGTCTAAGATGAAACCATTTAAGTTTAGGCATTTGTATGTAAATGCATTCATGTGAACAAGAGTTTGAAGCAGTCATCTGGAGCCAGTGGAGACCTGCACCTTGATTCAGCTGCCCAAGCACCATCTGTTTTGCAAAGTCTTGCTATTAAGATCTTCCTGGGGATCTGATAAATACAGCAGGCACAGGACCTGCCAGAGACCTTCCTCCACTCCAGGGCAGTGACTGCAGACGAGTAGGAAAACTACATTTCACCTATACTTCGGCAACTGAAACCCTGCTTCACAAGTAAAAAACTGGACATCTGTACCAAAATGTAGGTGGTTTAGTCTACAGCTTATCAAGACTCATTAGGGCCTAACCATGGTACTTCTGCACTGGAGGAACACTTCTGCCTTTCCTTCTTCTGCCTGAATATGAGACATGAGAAATGAGAAGCAAGACTGTTTCTGTGTCCACAAGTACTGACATCCATGCATGTAGAATGACACATCTCTGTCACTGTTTTAGCATTCAAAGCAACACTAACTTTGAGCAGAAGATATAACAGCCTTAATTCAGGAAACCTGAATCTTTCCAGAAGATACATTAACAGATATCTGCAACGTATACGATAAATACATCCCTCTGTTTTTCAATACAGAATAACAGAACGGCTGGGATTGGGAGGGACCACCAGTCTAACTGCATTTTTATATGCAAGAAAAAAAATACAAAGCCTCTTAATAAATAAAACTGAAATAATTATCTCATTTTGTGTACTGTGTCCTCTCAGAACACTTTGAGGTCTGCAGGGAGCTTGCGGAAGAAATTCTGATTAATGTATTTTGTCATTCTCCTCTCAGAAACAAAACAGCATAAATAAAATAAATAACAAAGTAGTTTCTCTCTATCACATGATGCACAGACAAAAATGGCATAAATCATCTTTAAGATGTCCATGGGGAAAGTGCTTTCAGAGCTCAGTTTGCCTGTTGGTTTACAAATGAGAGCTTAATCTTTGCATGTCAAAAGTAACAAGTAGGACACAAAAATAGTCTATTAAGAGTCATTATTAATTTGCTTCAGATCTGAACAGCAACCTGCTTCTTGGAAATGTGTTGAATGAAGGCTCAGCTGTTTTATTTCAAGCCTAAAGGAACTGTACCTGAACACACCATTATTAACTTCTCTGTTTACACTGAAAGCATCTGTGGCCTGTTGTGGCAGGGCAGAGCCAACACTCCCAGTCTTAGCATACACAGATGTCTTTTAATTATAAACAGAAATCTGAATTTTATCAATGTCTAATACTTGGTTTAGAGACAATTACACCATCTAATGTGGGTATTTTTCTAAATTACTCCTATGTAATCTCAACCTGAACTGCATGCTGATATGATTTGTATCTTGTAAACTGTCAGAGGACTGATGTTTTATTGCAGATATGATGACTGCAATGAATGTGTGACTCATTACCACATCTTTTATTGATGGGGCTGAGGGTTACACTGCAGGACATCAACAGAGGAAGAAAGATGATTTAAAAATTAAATTCTGTGCAAAGAATAACATCTTGCAGGAGGATGCAGCCATGAATTAGTTGCTTCTCAGGGAGGCAGTCGTGTTCTCACAGGTTTAGTATTTTTCAGTCTTCAGTCTGATTTTCTTTCTTAGTCACAGTGAATTCCCTTTCCCTTTACCCAGCCATGTTCTCATTGCTGTATGCTAAAACGAAATCAGTTACACACAAAACACATAGTGGTAGGCAGTTCACTATTTGTCTCTCCTTGAGAGCCCTCTCACATATCATCAGTGAATGCAGAAGTAAATCACTGCTTCCAAATCTCTCTTCTCTAAATGCCTAGCTATCCTGATTTTCTCACCTATTTTGTTTTCCTTCCCCGGCTTTCTAAACCAAACCAACATCTGGGCACTACCTCTGGCCAGACCCTTATTTGACATATATTATTTTCCTTCTGAGAAATAAAAGTAAACAACTTCACAGCTTGATGAAAACCAAGGGGTTGACAAAGTTCACAAATCTCTCATGAAGTAACAAGATCTTCCTCAGCTCCCTGTAAAGCTACTCTCACATTTCCACAAGCCAAAACAGCAATGAATGAATAGAGCTGTGTAACACACAGCTTAAGCTGGCAACCTACAATTATCTCAGGTGAAGCTTCACCCAGACTAAGAGCAGGTAATTTTAGACTATTCGTGCTCCCTCCCAGCACTGAGCTGATGCAGGGACTTTGAGGTATTTGGGAACCAGTTAGAGAAGTTGCAGTTCTGGGCTTTGACTAAAAAGTGTTATTCATGAGAGATTTTTCTCAAGAGCTGTTTCAGCCATGCATGAGAAAGAAAATTAATTGGAGGGGATCAAGGATGGGACAGAAGAAGAACTGGAGACTGCAGTTATAACCAGTTTGTTTACTGAGCCAAGGGGGGGGCGGGGAATGGGAGTATTTGGAGAGTATTACAAGCTTCTTTCCAGAAAGGAGTGAGGAATGAAATTTATCTGGGACACCTAGGAAGGTATCTTTACCTAAAGATAAACCATGATGTCATAAGAAACAATCTTACCATTGGCTACAGCTATGACAGAACAAATGATCTCACCAATTTACTACGAAGACACAAGTTATATCACTGCAGACTGTTGCAGTTTTTCTTTGCTTTGATTTTTTTTCCAATTATTAGCTATTTTGTTTACTCTTTTATTGACATATTGCAAATCAAAATCAGGGTAAAGTTAGCTTATCTTTCACTAACTGCTTATAGGTAACCTCTTGAGGTGAGTGAAAGAAATATTACTTCAATAAAGCATTAAACTGAAAATCTTTTTTCACTCATTATTTTCTTATGTCATTTCAGCAAGTTTTGCAGCAAAGTACTCCACCTACCCTCTGCCGTGATAACCATGCTCCTATTTATACATCTACTTCTTCCTTCCTGGGATTAAGAAATACCAGATAAAATCAAATTTTAATGTTACTGGGAGGAAAACGTCTAGCATGTAAATGTGTCAGTATCTGTCTGTGTTTGCATGCTTTGCAAATATATAATTGTGGGCTGCAGGCAGGGGAGGATTATAAGTCTCAAACCTTGAAGTCCAGTGAGTGTTTATACAAAAGGGCAAGAATCAAGTAACTTGCAAGCAACCCCAACATGTAAATATCCCCATGCTTCAGAAATGTGTGTTGGCAACACGTGTGAAATCACTTGCCCTTTATGTCCCTTTCAAGTAACACATGAGACTGATGCCACTCTTCTTAATCTGTGATGGCCATTACTGGTTATCAGTAACAAGAGATCTGCACATCTCTGCATTTTGAATACAACAAGAAAATAACACCTGGCTCTCTAACATAAGTAATCTATCATTTCAAAATTTATTTTCTATTGAAGAAACAACAAGCGTATTTGTTCACTATCACTAGACCTCAATCTTTTTCTTTAAAAAACACTTACAAAATCAGGGTTTGTGCTAGATTCACCTACATTTGTTCTGTGCTATCTTTGACACTATTTAGGGGGGAAGTAATACTAAACTTGAGGCACACTACTTTGGACTAAAACATAAAGGTAATATAAATCTACTTAATGCTTCTAACTATTTAAATGATATGGTAACTTACATTTCCATGTGATGAGTATTCTAAAACTAGACAAGGACTCAGAGATCAAATAGGCGAAAAAAGCTCTTGTAGAGCCGAAGGCCATTGTCAGGATTCTTTGGTGTCACCATACATGTTACTGCTTTAGAAAGACAAATCACAACTTGACCTTATCTAGGAAGGGTCTTCTTTCACTTACAGAAAATGATCCCTCAGGTCCCAGCTTGCCATCACTTTAACTGGAATAAATTGTACTAGTTCAAAACAATCACACAGTCCTCAGATACACCCAGTGCCCACAAATCAATAAACACTCTGTCTGCTTTTTTTTCTACCTCACAACTGTGATGAAGGTACATGGATCTTTAAAAATTACAATACTGAATTTTGCACTTTCTTTATTGTTTATTGATTATTTGATCTTGGGGTTGCCAATACACTTGATTTTTTACTACCATTCTTTTGGAAACCTGTGAGCAACTTTGCATAACTGACCATTAATTGATTAGGCAGACTCCAGATAAATTCATGAATATTTTGCCAGTGTCCAGAAAAGTCCACAAATTGCCTTAAGCAAATAATAAGCACACTGAATGTCTCCAATAACTGAGTTGCTAGTAGCATGCAAAGAACTCCAAAGGTTGTATTTAAAAAGCAGAATGAGCAAATTTTATGCAGAGGTACTAGTAAGAAAAGAAGAAAAGTTAAAAGAAGAAGAAGACAACATTATTTAGCATCAATTATGTTGGATATGCCTGAATGAGTTAGCCACCCAAGGTCATCACTAGTTTTAAGCATGCCTGCTCATTCTGTTCAACGTGTTGCTACAATTGGCTTGATTTTGGAAAAAAAAGATTTGCAGGGTACCTTTAGCAACTGTGGCTGAGTTAACAGTTCAGCAAAGTAGTGGAGCAAAAAAGACTCTTCCAGGACAATGAGATACTACTCATGGCTTCTGTAAAATTAGAAGCAAAAGGGAAAAACATGGCTCTGAGGAATCTCTAAGGCATTTCTTGCTAAACAGCTCTTCTAATAAAGATCATATTCCCATCTGTTGAGGTTGTGCAGCAGATTAAACATGTTTCAGAAACAAGCTGGGAGCCCACAGAAACCCAACCATCTTATATATTATATGCAACCTTCTATGTTTTTTTGGATGCTGCCAATGTACTTCTCTTTCAAAGCTTTCTAAAGAACTATTATTTCAATCTATAATGGGGTTTGACTGCTGTTAGCTTCCACAAATAGTGCACAAAGAGAGAATAAACCCATTACACTCACTTTTCCTGCTTTTGTCCTTCAATGAGCTTGAGGAGGGGAAAAAGAGAAAGAAATATCTCCCACAGGCAGCAAGTATACTTTAATAAATGTGCATGTGTTCCTCTAACAGGAACAGTGCATTCTCAGTTTAAATGATAGTTACTTCTTAAATACCTTGTTATTCTCACAACTTTATAATAGATTTCAACATTTACAGCAATTGCAACCACAAGTCCTTACCAGTGTACAAAATCCATGTGTGAGAAAATTTAATTTATTCCACAGTTCCCTTGTTCAATGGTATCACATTGAGCCATGTTTTATTCATCAACCACAAGCCTGACGTAGAAAAAAATCTTCCCTGCTTTTTTAAAACAGCAAAAAGAGCCTTTATGTCAGTCATTTCCTCTATAAACATAGCTCTGGGGCAGACTTGGTGCTGGAGTAAAACAAGAACATCTTCAGGGAAGTCAGTGCAGACACTGTATCAGAAAAATGCTGCAAATCTATATTCAGAAGTAGGATAACAATGTTGAGGGCTTTCTGCCACAGAGGATGCAGTTTTTCATGCCAGAGTAAAAATCTTTTCTGGAGAACATGCTGTGATTTTTATGGTTAGTGATCTCTACACTCACATGCATTTTATATTTTCTTTACGCTCTTGTATGGTTGCATTTGTTTGGGTTTCCTCTTCTTATGAATACATCCAAAGGCTTCTGTGGCAAAGTCTTCATTGCAAAAAAAATCCCTTACAGCATCATTAGTACAAGTTATTTTGTTAAATGTACTATGGTGGGTCAAACAACAAATACTGACTTTCTACAAGTCTGAGAGAAAACAGCTTGTTTCTAATAGGCCAGACTGGCAAGAATGAATCTCTGATCGGAGGGTGCACCAATGAAATGTGTCTTAAGCAATTACAGCTCCATCCTGCTTATCTCTTAAGTCTTGCTAATGGCATAACTGTATTTATTTTATTGTTCTGTGCAATAAATCCATACCTTTGCAATCACCCCTGTCATACTTATTCAGTTGTGTAGGCAAAGACTAAGGAAGACTGACACAAGATGTGCTTCTGATGTGTTTGTACAACAAATAACTGTGTCAAAGGGTAAGAAGAGAGGAAAGGAGGTAAATGGGGAAGGTTTACTTTGATCCTTTATTGTTTCTGTATGGGTGAACTGTGTGAAAGTCATAACCTATCGATTAGAAACTACGAGAAGGATTGAAGGATTGACAGATTGACATTTAAGGAAGAAAAAGTATTTTATGCAAATTTTCATATTCGCCACTCCAGATGAGTCTACAAAAGTANATCTCTACACTCACATGCATTTTATATTTTCTCTACGCTCTTGTATGGTTGCGTTTGTTTGGGTTTCCCCTTCTTACGAATATGTCCAAAGGCTTCTGTGGCAAAGTCTTCATAGCAAAAAAATCCCTTATAGCATCATTAGTACAAGTTATTTTGTTAAATGTACTATGGTGGGTCAAACAACAAATACTGACTTTCTACAAGTCTGAGAGAAAACAGCTTGTCTCTAATAGGCCAGACTGGCAAGGATGAACCTCTGATCTGAGGGTGCACCAAAGAAATGTGTCTTAAGCAATTACAGCTCCATCCTGCTTATCTCTTAAGTCTTGCTAATGGCATAAATGTATTTATTTTATTGTTCTGTGCAATAGATCCATACCTTTGTAATCACCCCTGCCATAATTATTCAGTTGTGTAGGCAAAGACTAAGGATGTCTGACACAAGATGTGCTTCTGATGTGTCTGTACAACGAATAACTGTGTCAAAGAGTAAGAAGAGAGGAAAGGAGGGAAATGGGGAAGGCTTACTTTGATTCTTTATTGTTTCTGCATGGGTGTACTGTGTGAAAGTCATAACCTATTGATTAGAAACTACGAGAAGGATTGAAGGATTGACAGATTGACATTTAAGGAAGAAAAAGTATTTTATGCAAATTTTCATATTCGCCACTCCAGATGAGTCTACAAAAGTAAATTGTGCCTAGTTACTCTATACAGAGCCATGACTGTGTCTCTTATCTAAGTTAATATCAGCCACAGATGGACAATCAAGAATAACATTTGACCAACAGTCAAGAGGAGCACCAGTGATGTTATCCTATCATGGGCAATACAGTAGGGTTAAAATCTTCATCATTGGTATCATCAATAATTTAGCCACCAGGCAGATTCAATTCTGCCTCAGAAAGCTCCAGCAGGAAAATTCAAATATGTACTCTTTATTCTGGCATTCGGCAACATTTGCTGCTTTATTAGAAATAGCAATAGGAAAATCGTTCCTCTATTTCACCTTACACTCATGCATATGTCTTTCATGAGGAATAAACTGGAACAGCCACCAGCTGGTAACAAATTTCTGGTCATTAATGCCGAATAGGGTTGAATTTTAAACAACAAATTTCCTTAGTTCCTTCAGTTTCAATATAATTTTGCAACAATCCCTGCATCATTTCCAAACCAAGAGTATGCAGCTCTCAGTTTTAATTTTCAGAGGTTATGTTTATTTTCTGGAGATGCTCTTCTATTGGTATCATGAACAGTCTGCCTCAGCAGGCTCTACTAACAAAGCTGCAAAGTGCTTTGGTTTACTGAGGAAAACCAAACTCCCTTACCAGCACATTTTAGAGTATCTCAGCCAAGTAATGGGTAACTTGCTCAAAGAAACAACAGTCATGTATCTGTCAGCTGTTTGGGGATTATCCAGCAGGACACACAATGCTGGACATGGTTGGTATTCATGCAGACCTTAAGAGCCTGGTAAACCTGGGTTCAGAACAATATAGTCAGACAGGCACCATCCTTTAGCACTATACAAAGGTGGCATGGATGTGTTATAGATGACAGAACAGAGATATCATCTTAGCTCCTCTTCAAAAACACTGCATTCGTGTTCCAGCTCTTGCATTTGACCTTTTACCCCACCCCATGCTGTTACGTCTTCTGGCCTTTTGAGTGATAGACAAAGGCCTGGGGCTTTGTTAGTGAGTCCAGTAATGAGAAGTCAGTCGAAAGCAATTAGCCATCATTGGTATAAATTTTTATCTCCAAGAATGGTCTTACAGAAAGAAACAAAAATTGTCTTGTTTTCTGTTTTCATCATTCTTCCTTTACATAAGTTACATGGAACTGACAATACTACAGTCTAGATACTCTTCCCTTATAAACAACATTGTTACTTGCATCCTGTCAAGCTCACTTATTTTAACTTTCCCCTTTCCAAGTCCAAAGCAAATGTCACACAATGTCTCCACTGTGCTGGCTGCAAGAACCAGGAAAATAGTAACCAATTCAGCTTCTTCTTTCTGAGAATTGCCTGCCAGATGTCCGTGATTCAAAGGTCTTATCCTTGCAGAGAAGCAAAGTAATGGAAACGACTTCCATCATACCTCATTAGAGTCCCTCTTGGCTACTGAAAATTATTCATTAAACAGCTTAGCAATGAATCAGGCTGCTCATCAACAGCTTTAGAGGAGAAATTCATGACGAAGTAGCTTCCCTGATGCTGATCATTCCCAACTAGGCACCTCCCTAAGCTTTGGCTGCTCAGTGGTTCAGCCCCGGAATGGTCTCTCTCACTCCCTCTCCACTCCTGTACTTCAGGATCTTCTTGCCAGGGCAACTTCTTCCACTGAGGTTCTAGATTCAGTTTTCAACATTTACCTATTCAGTATTCATAACTCCTTGTTATTTTCCCTCCCTCCTTGAGGCTCCTCTTAGCAAACCCATCTGATAGACATTTACCAAACACCAAGGAGAAAGGGACATGAACATGAATAAAAAGACTGTTTTTCTAAAGCAAGGGAGAGCTGCAGAAAATAAGTTCAGTTGACCACAAAGCTTCAGCCTATTTATCACATGTCTGGTGCTCCATAACCTCAAACTTCGTCAATCCTATGCTTACAGCCAGTCCCAACCATACTGGCTTATTTTGTGCTCTTTGTGGCACTGGGACAGTTTGGAGATTTATTGAATATTAACATAAACATGGGTGTTACATGCAAGGAAAATCAACAACAAAAAGTATACAGGCTATAAAATGTCATTGGAGCCCTAGACAAAAAGGCCTAGGGCCACCAGGCTCCTGTTGAACAGATGTGATGTTCCATTTCGTGCAAAATTCAGTAATCGAATGAGGGAACTTTGGGGTAAATTCGTATGTTCGCAATGATGTACAAAATCCTGAAAATCAGGTGAGCTGAACACCAAATGGGGTTTTCCCAGTCTTTCTATCCAGTACCTTCAAAGCTGTGCATTTTTGTCATGATCATACACAGATGCCATACAATATGCATTGTGATATTTTGTTTATCATTTAGTGTTATGGTCTCATCTACATACTGTCTTGCCAAAATAATAAGACCCAGATCACCCATATATATCACTTGCATTTCCAAGCTGACTTGCACTCTGCTTGGGGCAGAAATGTATGCTCCAGTACTTCATAAAACTATTTTAAATGAAGGATCTACTCACTTCAAAAAAATTTGATCTAACCCATGAGATAACCTACTCTGCCAAGCAATTAACACGTTTTAAATGGCCAAACTGTGTCTGAAACCTGCTTATTCTAAAGGGGACTGGTTCCTGTCCTTAACTAAATAATTCATACACAACTATAATTGCAGTCTAGTAGCTCTGAAAGTATTTGTTCCAGAATAGGTATCTGAGGCTTATTCTCAGGCCCAGAGGCAATCACATTTATTATGTTTAAGAATTAAAGTCTGCTTTGAAGAAAAACCTTTTCCAGATTCACCTGTTTGTCTTGGAGATGAAATTTCTAAAGGGGAAGAAAATTGAATGACCGAAGTGAGATATCTGCATTGGGCATGTTTCAATCTTGGGAACCACAGTGAAGGAGCAGTTCAAAATGTTTCATGCTGCTCAGCTGAGGAGTGGAAGAAAAGAAAGTGCCCATAGGTTTTAAAATGTCATGACATTCTCATACAGAAAGAACAGTATGAACAGGATGTCCAGAAAGATCTCTGCTTTTTCAGGCAAAATTATAGCAGATCTTACAAAGTTAGACAACTAACTATTTAATTAAATTGTTGATTAAAGTTTCTACCAAAGGCTGAAAAAGGACTGGAAGGTGGTTTTTGTCTTGCCCCTTTGTGATGAATAAATTTCAGCCTCGCACTAAAGACATTTTTGAAAAAGCATTATATTGTGAACCTGGTCAATGGAGGCTATGAGTCTTGATTGGTAAAGTACTCTATTCCCCAGTGGCACTGGCTGCCTTTTTACATTGAATTTCTAAGCCATCCTTTATTGCAGCTTATATCCATGAAAGCGCTCAGTGATGCAGACAATAACAAAGCACAAACAAAGGGTGTTTGTATTTTAAGCCATACATTGTAAATACAGAAAAGATGACCTTAAACTACTTATCACAGTAGGAAATGGCAAAGACAAATATTCAGGTTTACTTGTTTGAAATTTTGTGTTTAGGAAATTGTTTGCCTAGGGAAAGAGGTGGGGGAGAATCCAGTATTTCCTGGTTGCTAGCTCTACTTAGTTTGGGGGTTTTGAGGGGTGACACACAGCACAGCGAGCTAGCCATTGTTGGCATTCAGAAAACACCAACTCAGATTCCCACTGAAAGTTTTAAAATAAGAAATACTGTAGGAGCTAGCACTGCCTAGTGAAGGCTATTTTTCTTGAGCCTTTAGAAAGCTCTGAGAAAGAAGTGCCTAAGTTATCCTCTAAAGCCCATGCTTCACCCAATTTAGGCCATGTAGTTGCCCTGAGCGCAGTTGGTGAAGGCAACCCTCCCCCACTCCATGTCTGGCCAGTACCATCAGGATGGAGCATAATTCACAGATAACTAAGTAACATTGTGTCAAAGAAATAACAGGCATTGTTTCTCCTAATACAGTTATGAATTTAATCCCTAGGATCTCACAGTCAGGGAATGAGCCCTTCAAAGAATATTTTTCCTTCGGTTTTCTATAGGAGAGGAATTGATTCACTCCACTTTGCTTTCCTCAGCATCTGAACTGATCAGCAGAAGAAATGCTGTTTCCTTCCAGAATCTGCCCACTTGCATAGTGCTTTGCTGGCAACTTGCCCCAGGGTTTGCCAACAGAAAAGGACAGAAAGGGGGAAAATGGGGGAACTAAAGTTTCTAAAGACAGGTGAGCTCTCCGTCTTTGACCCAAGAGAAACAAAGCTGGAAAGTGGCGAGAAGAAAAAAAAAAAAGAAAGAAAGAAGCAATNTTCATGCTGAGCATGAAGAGAGCATCTTGCGCTCTTCTGGGGGAAGTATCAGCCCAGACTACAAAGAAGAGAGCTGCCTCTACCTCCAAAGAAATACTCTTTCCACTTGTTTAGAGCACCAAATCCAATTCTATGGTTATCTGGGGAGATTTCTTCCTGCATCATCAACCATGCAATGGAAATTTCAACAAGGCTGTATGGTTGTGATCCTCCTAGCCTACTTCTTCCACTTTATGTAATAAATGTTGGTCCAAGTGTCGGAGAGAGAAATCTGTGCAATAGGCTGGTGATTACACCAGTCACCCTGCTCCAGTTTCTAGTCTACAGGTCAACATATACCTCAGAAAATGAAACATTTAAAACAGCATTTGTTTCTCAGTTGAGGACTAGGTGCAAAATAAAGGACCAAAACCAAAATATTTTCATTCTGTTCTCAGACTAGAGAGAAGGACCTGCCCTCAGCAAGGGCTCCTCCTAAATGATTATGGCAACTTGCAGAAAAGTTGCAGGTTCTTCCAGCACAAGGGTCCAGAAACTTTGTGGTTTGCTATATCCAGTGGCATAAGAGGGAAATGATCTATTTAAATCTTCTTATCTGCTTAATAACAAGCATAAACTAAAACAAACATCCCACAAATCCCAGAATCCTAGGAAGTCAGTTGTGTACTCTCCTCCATACTTCATATCAAAGCTCTTCCCCTTGCTTATGTCTACTATCCCTACAGCTCAGGGATGGCATTCATGTTTCCCTCAGGAATCAGAGTAAGACCAGGACAATACACAAAGGCTGCAGCCCAAAAGTGCTCCCAGATCAAAAAACTATCCTTGTTTTTCACCAGAAAAGGGTGGCATGATTTCAGCATCAAACTTCCAAAGGGAATTTACAAATACCAATAGCAAATAAAAACTGAAATTGACCTTTATCTACCACAAATGTGAACAGCAAGTCCAATTTGACTACAAACTCCTTATTCCAAGGAAGCCTGAGCTTCTAAATCAGGACAGAGAATTTTACTAGGCAATAGGGAACCTGAAAGTTAAGTTTTCCAGTTCCTGAGTTCCTTTGTAGATGGAGCATTTAGGTCCCTGTGGCACTCTGTGGAAGCAAATGAGCAGATGCATAGATCTACATCATGAATTCACCCCTCAGCAGAAACAGTGCCTCCCAAGGTGTCAGGAAGGGATATTTCCTACCACTAACACCAACAGCAGGTTTTTTTTCTGTAACTTTGTAAATGGACATCCTCCTATATGAGGAGTGGGTGAGAGAGTTGAGGTTGTTCGGCCTGGAGAAGGGAAGGTTCTGAGGAGATCTTATAGCGACCTTCCAGTACCTGAAAGGGCTACAGGAAAGCTGGGGAGGGACTGTTTGCAAAGGCTTGTGGTGATAGGACTGCAGGGAATGGGTATGAACTGGAGAGTGAGATTTATTGTAGATATAAAGAGGAATTTCTTTACTGTGAGAGTGGTGAGGCATTGGAACAACTTACCCAGGAACTTTGTGGCTGCTTTATCCCTGAAGATGTTCAAAGCCAGGTAGGATGGGGCTTTGAGCAGCCTGGTCTAGTGGGAGGTGTCCCTGCCCATGGCAGGGGAGTTGGATGGTTAACGCCCTTTCCAACCCAAACTATTTTATGAGTCTCTGGTTCTATGATTTTATGATTCTATGACATTGAATGTGCTGAAAACTATCAGGAGGGAGAGAGAATTACTATGAAGTGAAGAGGCAGGGAGACTTATTATGCAGTGAAGCAACAGGTACAAGCAGCCGACAGAGAATCACTATTATTACAGTAGTGGGGTATCCATTATTTTTCCTTATTAGCAACAATCTCTTGATTACTTTAGCCAACCATAGGAGAAACGCCGGGATCAACTCGTTTCTTGCTCAGGAGGATGCAAACGCCACCTCCCGTTGGGATGAGGGGTATTTTCCACCAGCGATGGAAAATNTGGGACCTGCAGAAGGAAAGAGGGCTAAAAGTAAAGACTGTGAAAACCTTCATGCTGAGCATGAAGAGAGAATCTTATGCTCTTTTGGGGGAAGTATCAGCCCAGACTACAAAGAAGAGAGCTGCCTCTACCTCCAAAGAAATACTCTTTCCACTTGTTTAGAGCACCAAATCCAATTCTATGGTTATCTGGGGAGATTTCTTCCTGCATCATCAACCATGCAATGGAAATTTCAACAAGGCTGTATGGTTGTGATCCTCCTAGCCTACTTCTTCCACTTTATGTAATAAATGTTGGTCCAAGTGTCGGAGAGAGAAATCTGTGCAATAGGCTGGTGATTACACCAGTCACCCTGCTCCAGTTTCTAGTCTACAGGTCAACATATACCTCAGAAAATGAAACATTTAAAACAGCATTTGTTTCTCAGTTGAGGACTAGGTGCAAAATAAAGGACCAAAACCAAAATATTTTCATTCTGTTCTCAGACTAGAGAGAAGGACCTGCCCTCAGCAAGGGCTCCTCCTAAATGATTATGGCAACTTGCAGAAAAGTTGCAGGTTCTTCCAGCACAAGGGTCCAGAAACTTTGTGGTTTGCTATATCCAGTGGCATAAGAGGGAAATGATCTATTTAAATCTTCTTATCTGCTTAATAACAAGCATAAACTAAAACAAACATCCCACAAATCCCAGAATCCTAGGAAGTCAGTTGTGTACTCTCCTCCATACTTCATATCAAAGCTCTTCCCCTTGCTTATGTCTACTATCCCTACAGCTCAGGGATGGCATTCATGTTTCCCTCAGGAATCAGAGTAAGACCAGGACAATACACAAAGGCTGCAGCCCAAAAGTGCTCCCAGATCAAAAAACTATCCTTGTTTTTCACCAGAAAAGGGTGGCATGATTTCAGCATCAAACTTCCAAAGGGAATTTACAAATACCAATAGCAAATAAAAACTGAAATTGACCTTTATCTACCACAAATGTGAACAGCAAGTCCAATTTGACTACAAACTCCTTATTCCAAGGAAGCCTGAGCTTCTAAATCAGGACAGAGAATTTTACTAGGCAATAGGGAACCTGAAAGTTAAGTTTTCCAGTTCCTGAGTTCCTTTGTAGATGGAGCATTTAGGTCCCTGTGGCACTCTGTGGAAGCAAATGAGCAGATGCATAGATCTACATCATGAATTCACCCCTCAGCAGAAACAGTGCCTCCCAAGGTGTCAGGAAGGGATATTTCCTACCATTAACACCAACAGCAGGTTTTTTTTCTGTAACTTTGTAAATGGACATCCTCCTATATGAGGAGTGGGTGAGAGAGTTGAGGTTGTTCGGCCTGGAGAAGGGAAGGTTCTGAGGAGATCTTATAGCGACCTTCCAGTACCTGAAAGGGCTACAGGAAAGCTGGGGAGGGACTGTTTGCAAAGGCTTGTGGTGATAGGACTGCAGGGAATGGGTATGAACTGGAGAGTGAGATTTATTGTAGATATAAAGAGGAATTTCTTTACTGTGAGAGTGGTGAGGCATTGGAACAACTTACCCAGGAACTTTGTGGCTGCTTTATCCCTGAAGATGTTCAAAGCCAGGTAGGATGGGGCTTTGAGCAGCCTGGTCTAGTGGGAGGTGTCCCTGCCCATGCCAGGGGAGTTGGATGGTTAACGCCCTTTCCAACCCAAACTATTTTATGAGTCTCTGATTCTATGATTTTATGATTCTATGACATTGAATGTGCTGAAAACTATCAGGAGGGAGAGAGAATTACTATGAAGTGAAGAGGCAGGGAGACTTATTATGCAGTGAAGCAACAGGTACAAGCAGCCGACAGAGAATCACTATTATTACAGTAGTGGGGTATCCATTATTTTTCCTTATTAGCAACAATCTCTTGATTACTTTAGCCAACCATAGGAGAAACGCCGGGATCAACTCGTTTCTTGCTCAGGAGGATGCAAACGCCGCCTCTCGTTGGGATGAGGGGTATTTTCCACCAGCGATGGAAAATCTCTGCGGGCAGTGCCGGGGCCAGGAGAGCGACCGGGACCGGGATGGGGCTGGAACAGACCCCGGGCATCGCTGGCCCTGGCTCAAATTATTCAAAACAGTGCCATCTGCTGGGGCTGCCTGTGGGATGGAGCCTCTCCCAGGGGTCCCGTGCTTGTCTTTTGTTCCTGTTTGCACTTAACTTCAGTGTTTTGAGAGACTAGGCTGAGGAATGCTAAAGATTTTTAAAGTACCCTTTGTATTTCATTAAAACGCCTTACAAAATGTTTTCTAAAGGTCAAAGTGCTCCATTTCTTTAGATTTTTTTGAATCATGAGGGAGACAAGGCTTGGGTTTGGGTTTGGTTTTTTTGGTTTTGTTTTTTTTTTTTAATTGATGCTCTCCAGTGCAATAAAAGCTCAATCAGTAAAGCACTTAAGCAAATGCTCACCTTTAAGCATCTAAGTGGCCTCTCTGATGGTGGTAGAAATAACTGCATCTCCTCAAAGTCCTGTAGAGCAAAAAATAAGGGAAAAAAAATGGAAAAAAACCAATCTTATAAAAGTATCTGTCTCTTATTCACGAAATAATCACCAAAATACAGTCTAGATACAGAACTGTGCAGAGAAAAAAAACAATGAAAAGTGTTTCTGAAGTTCAGTTTTTATGTGAAGCAAATATATGTTGTAAAATGTATGTAAAATTTATGCTGACTGAACATGAGCCAGCAGTGTGCCCAGGTGGCCAAGAAGGTCAATGGCATCCTGGCTTGTATCAGAAATGG
>WAAB01011328.1:0-25464 GCA_013389865.1 Piaya cayana | reverse complement strand
TTCCTCATCTCTGACCCTACCAAGAGTTCTCTATTGTTCTTCAAGTTTTCTGTGGTTTTTTCCATTGTTATGCTGCTATAGCTTCTCTGGCAAAGAGAGGACAAAATGGAAAATATCAGCAACTTAAAATTTGGTTTTTCTTGTTGAATATATGAAGTTGTCTACAGCCCATGTGTTTGTCAGCAAGTGTAGAGTGGTGGTGTGTTCTCTTTCCCTGTCTGTGACATTGGGTTGAGATAGTGCTGGATGGTGTATGTACGAGTACTGCAAGTGGGGGTTATGTGTGTGATCAATTATATCCATGCACAGTGACTGCAAAATAAACCTTTGGAATTAAACTAAGATGATTTAGATTGACTTTGTTCTAGGTAAATCTATATGGCCTTACTAGTTTCATTGTACAGTTCCCCATTTTTCTATGCTCTAGTACATGGCTGTGCAGTCCCATGTCTGGGTGACTCTACAGTTGAGTGTTTGGGAGTTCCGGGGAAGAAAACCATCCCTGAAACTCTCTGTTTTTTGTGCATTATTTACATTTGCTTCTTAAATCAAGTTCCACACTTCTTTCTTTCATATGTTTATATTAGGCTTTTGAAGTAAAATACACGTCTTTGAAAGGTAAATTATTAAAACTGACTAGTAGTAGTAGTAAAAACTGTAAAAGGCGTTGAATCTGGTGAGGGTTTTTTTGCGGAAAGTTGTTATTTGCTGTGGATGAGTTGCTAAAGCTCCACTTTCTGATGAGAAATTCAGTCAAATGACTATTTCTGGTTAAAAGATATGCAAAATCTGAGATCTGAAATCTGTATTAAAATTTCAGTTTCATACTTCAGGTTCTGAAGCCAATTTTCATTCCACAAGGATCTGCTTTCTAGCGGGGGAAGATGTGAATAGTTCAGCCATATGGGAAAATTTTCATCTTCAGAGTAAGATAAAGAAGGAAAAAAACACTAAACCCAACTCTGAAATTTGCTTTCTTCCTTTTGACTAATCTTATGTTGTTTTCCATACCAAAATCACCATGTAAACTATCAGAGCTCCCATCAGCTCACACAGCAGGAAGAACAAATCTGAGTAAAGCATTCTTAGGACATGTTTGCAGCCTTCCTTTCAACCTGACTCCAGAAAAAAAGAGTTCAGATAAAATTGAAAAACCTGAACCATATAGACACAAAGTTAAAAAACANCTCGTATTTCAATTTTTAAAAAGCATAGAAAAAAGCTTTCAAGAGACTTCTATCCAGTTATTGATGAAGTCAACAGAAGTCAACCAAATGCACCCAAGAAAGCCGTAGTATGCATGAAGGAGTTCTAATCTTAGGAAACCATGCATGTCCTTGTCTTCTTTAGGTTGTAAGCCAGTGGTTAGCTTTCTCAATATGGAAAACCAATATAATTATTCAGATGCTACAAAAGCACTGATCTGATGGTTTTCTAGTGAGTTTGGAGGCAGGGGAGGCAAGGGAGGAATAGGTTGATTGACTGTTGGATTGTGTTGGGGTTTTTTATATAGATGGGAGCAGTAGCAGTCTGGTTCACATGCTACAGAAGAGCACCAAACATGAGATTGCTGGAGTTGCTGCTTGTTTTAATGTAATTCCCAATAGTTAAAAAGCAAAGTAGAACCCTGTCAGACCCCTGAAACACAATACATTGAAAGCATGATCTTGTAAGTGTAGGAGATAATTTGTCTGCTGTTATATAAGCTGCCATGCAGAGACATTAATTTTTGTTTCATTTTCTCTTGTTTCAGTTAAAAAAAATCAGTCAAGCTAAATGCAATGCTCACCTCTTTGCATATGTTCTACCTTTTGTTTTTGGCTTGTTCCACTCACATATATAAATATTTTTACAGTTCAGATTTGAAAACAGAAAAGCAATATTTAGGGAAAGCAAACATGCCCAAGATAATGAAAATTATAAATACAGTTTACACTGGAGGCTGACATTTTCAAAGATGGATTTATCCATGGATTTACATGGATTCATCCCTTTGAATTAAACTCTGACAACTACATATATATGCATGTGTTTTGAGATAGACTTCTATGTTAACCCATAGAAAAAAGTCAGCTGCCTTAATTCTTCTACAGAAAGGAAATTGAGTCAGTTGGATATTATATCAAGTTATGAGCTAGACTCTGATGGTTCTCAGCTACTTGCATTAACAAGCTTAGCTAAAGCATGATCTTGTTTGGAAAAGTTGTCCAGCAAGGCTGTCTCCTTTTGACCAGCCTTAGATTTTTATTTATTGCACTTTTCTAAAATGCTAGGTAGGGACTCCTATGCAACTATATGTAAATATAGAAAACTTATATTTTATATATACAATATATTTATGTTTGTAAGTATTATAACATACTAAAATATGTAACTCCTTTATATAGATAATATATAATTTACTATCTTCTATAGAAATAAAATAGAGTTTTTCTAAATTCTATGGAACTATATTTTGCTAAACAAATGTAAGGTAAAGAGCTAATGTAAGAAATTATATATTGATTTAATGCAACACCACAGTAAACCAAGTTCAGGTGATTTATATTCTGTCACAAGCTAGCTGAAGCCTTGTCATCCTAATCAATACACTCACTGAGCTGTGGTAGACTGATCATCTGGATAGCTAATAGTCAACAAGAGCTTTTCACATGCTTGTTGCACAACACGAGAATCATCTGAGAGAAATCAAAGCTGGGAGAAATCCTTCTCAGGGTATCCTCAGTTCTGGACATTAATGCTAAAATAATTGCCAACATGTAGTATGACAACTAATTTCCTTTTGTCAAAGAGGCTTCAGAAGGAATTTATGAATAGAAGAATTATCCTCAATATTAACTTTTGGGTTTTCTTTACAGGCATCAAAGGAAAATACTAAAACTCTTCTTCCAAGTAGAAAACAAATTTATGTTGAAGTACCCGTAAGAAGCAGGATGTATTAGCATAGTGCTCAGTCTGGGCTACGCCGAATACACTCTTCCAGTATCTAGTGAAACTGAGATGTATTTTGTAAACCAGAAACTCTCAGCCTTTTATGGAGAGATCTCATTGTTATCCCCTCCCTCCCTTTCCCTCCTTCATCCACACATTCACCTGCCATGGGCTGTGCTTTGTCTCTTGTGCCAGCGCGCTCCAGGCAACATTTTCATCAACTGAGAACTGGAAGAGTATTAAGAGGGAGAAAGGGGGGACAGCTCTAGTCATAAGGAAAGGATGACGCCGTGCAACCCATGGTCCTCTTGCAGACGGGTATGACTGTACTCTGNACAGGGGACAGGACAAGAGGGAATGGCCTCAAGCACCCCCAGGGGAGGTTCAGGCTTGACATTAGGAAAAAATTCTTCACTGAAAGGATCATTAGGCAATGGAACAGTCTGCCCAGGGAGGTGGTTGATTCATCTTCCCTGGAGATGTTTAAGGGATGAGTGGATGAGGTACTGAGGGGCATGATTTAGAGATTGGTGGGAATGGTTGGACTCAATGATCTGGTGAGTCTCTTCCAACCTGGTGAGTCTATGATTCTATGACTTCATTATTAAACTTTTTTTGCATGAATACTGCAGCAGAGGAAGGTGGAAGAAACTGGGGGTTTGTGACCAAGCAGCTGCAGACAGATAAAATCCATGTTTGAGAAGTCATCCAAGTGGTTTAGACTTCACTGCAGTTTATTTATTAGTATGAAACTAGTATTAATATTATTATAATACTATTGGTATATAAGAAGGAACTGCAGGCATCACTGTGATCTAATGATGAAAAAGCTGCTTGCTTTGCAACAGTAATCAAAGAAAAAGGGTCAAAGGGATAGCAATGGATATAACTAGAAAAAGGTATTATTACAAGTCTGGTCCCCCCTCTCTTAGAAGGAGCATAGGAGGAGGCAGATGATAATTATTTTAAGTTTTCTGAGTAAAATAAGGGTTTAAAAAGTTAAAGAGAAACATGTCAGAGGAAAACAGGACTCAGGACCTAGTCAATGAGCAATTAACAATAAATTTAAAACTAATAGAGAAATTTTAAATTGTATAACTGAAACTGGAGAATTCATTGACACAAATAAGAACTAATGAATGTTTATGGGATTAGATATTTAAATTTCTGATATCATTTATATTTAAATTTGGCAAAAGGAGTAAAGAGAATACCTACAGCTAACAGGAGACAAGACATTTCTCTAAGGAGCTGAGTAGCCCATAATGGGCCATTAGATCATCATTTTTGCAGGTTGCAGTGAGCACTGTGAGCTAACTCAGAATATAATAAAAGAAGAGAAATCCCAGCACTACCCAATCAATAAATAAATCAGAATCTAAGTCTCACAATTGTTTCAAAAAAACCCCCAAAGTTTTCTCAATACAAGAGAGCTTTCTTTGTCTTTAGAACTTTGCTACGTTTTATTAACTCAAGTTTCCAAAGCTATTTTATGGTGCAAGTTTCAGCCTTTTCTGATTGCTCACAGCCTTGCCTAATAAGCATTAGAAATGAGTGTTAGTAAGAAAGTTAAAAATGGTAACAACTAAGCAATAGGAGGAGAATGTGCATGTCTGGCAAGCTTATGTATTTTCTGTGAACTGGGACAACTGCCTTCAATTATTTAAAACTTAAAAGCCTAATAAGTAGGCTGTTATCAACCTATATTTCTAAAGCTATATTGCCACGTGGGGTCAGTCCAAACTACCAGGTTGAAGAAATGGAGTCCAAATGCAGTGGGTGATGTTGGCACATCAGATGTAGGTGGTGCTGAGGAGATGATCGCTCTGGAACACAAAATTGTTCACAGATCTAAGACAATTTCTTTTTAAATTTAGAAATGACAGAAAATGTAACACATCATACATGCTTTCACTGTCATTAAGCTACTCAAGACTACTTGAAAAGTATGATTTTGAAAGCAAAGACAGTTTCTTTCAAATGAAAGGTGTTGACAATACTTTCTTCTGTACACAATATTAAATCATGGATGCCCATCTGGTGGCCACTTTTGATCAATTATACCATGAATAGCTCCACCAGACCAAGAGTAAAAATTCCTTCTAGTCCCACATGATGACATCTTTTAAATTGGTCCTACTTCATCTTCAAAGCAATAACAGCAAAATAGCCTAGTATAAAAGCCACACTACTCTGGAGTTCCAGGCCATAGTTCCTCAAGTGATTTTTGCCTTAAATATTGTATATAGCATCTGAGGTAGGTAATGGTGGGCATTATCCTGAAGGCAGCTAAGTGGCATTTTACTCTTCCCTTCCATAGCAGGTCAAGACTTCACTCAAAACTTCTACATAGCATTGGACGTTCACATAAGAGCTTGCAGCAATGTTAAAGTGATTGATTGCCAACATAAATGAGGGCTAGTCAGAAGGTGAAAAATTTGCAGCACTGAGTCCTTGCTCCTCAAGCAGCGCATGCAGCAGGTATCTCCCACGTCTGTGGTCCTGTAGATTTATTATGGAGCTAACCAGAACACTGCTACCAAAATTAAAACCACCTCTACAATTTGCTTTGTACTTTGAGAAACTTCTCTGTAGGAGTTCATACAACGAAAGGATTTGCCCTGTGCATTATCTGTAATATTTCATCTGACCTACATACACAAATTGACCAGCACACAATGTGCCCTCCTAACCCCTGACTGAGCTGGAGCAAATTCCTACATATTGTCAGTTCTGGCAGCAGATGTGAGATCTCTGGCAGAAGTACTTGGTTTAGTCCTTTAAGAGTTACTTACAGCACAAAAACTTCCAGCTTACTGAGGAGATGATCCATAATAAAGTATTAAGCTGCTCTATGACCTTTTGTGCTTCATATTTATGAATTTCAAAGAGTTGCTTCATTCTGTCTTTTTTGGTGGTCTCTTCATTTGTACATATGTCTGTCACAGTGAATGAACTCCAGCCCTTGCCTCTCTCTAAGATGAAGACACCTGGAAGAGCAGGCTGTCTTGCATTATAAACCCAAAATATAACCTTGAATTGTATTTAGTTAATATCTCACTAAAAAACATCATCACAACACCCTTCAAAGCCAGTTTTTTTGTCAGCTGAGTCTACCCAGAGGCTGTAAAAGAACAAGAAAGCGACACAAGAACAAATGTTACAAAGGACCACTAAGCTGTTGAGGGGAGAAGAGTCCCTCTTCCTCCAACTGCCTCTGTCCTGTAAGGAGCCAGCTCACCTTTCACCCACAGAACAGTTTTGAGGGACTACGAAGTTCCTACCACATCAGGAGCAGGAGCAACACTACTCTACCTCACCACATTTTGTGTATGTTTCCAACAGCTTTTTAGCTGAAAACCCAACTGTGAAAGGGACATAAAAAGTAGAAATAGCAGCTAAATGCCAAGCTCTGACCAGCCAGGCTCAGCTAGCTAACCCTCTAACCTAAGGTGCATCCCTAGCACACTAGACTTCCACATAGCTGAAACACCTACAAACATTTCTAGCTCAAGTCAAAATTGCTACTTGAAAAAGAAGAATTGTGTGTAATGGTCAAAAGTTTGCTTATCTTCAGGGCTGATAGTCCGCTGACAATGAGACTGCCATCATATACCGCTTTGGTTAGAATTTTAATTTAGTGGATCAAATGCAGCTCTCTCTCTGTAGTGACTAACAGCTCTGCATCACATGTATCCCAGTGCAACACAGGAGGCAAAACATTCATTAGACATCTAGTTATTACTCAGTTTTCCCTCGAACACATTGAGTAGAGAATGAAGAATGCTCATGAATTTTAAATACATTCTATTGGCATGATGATAGTTAAAATGTTTTGAGGGTTTAATAGTTACTTTCAGATAATTTTCAGATAATTGCTGTTTTCTGATGTTTCTTCCACAATATGTTCAAATAATGGTTATGCAAAGGGGAACATGCACGTCAGACTCAAGAAAAGTCTTGCTTTTGGGTTAATAGTGCACCTATGTGACTAATTTCCAAAATTACAAGTGCTGAGATCTTTTAATTCAAAACAGAGAATGTGTACAAAAATGGCCTGTCATTGTAATAATTACATGTAGTTACCAGATCCATTCCCAGAATAATGGAAATCATGTGCACACTAGGGTTAAAATTATATGTGTATTTTCATTTATTGAGTTCTTTATACCTATATATTTATTTATATATCTAAATGACTAATTCTGCAATAGAAAAAATGTAAATATTTAAAAATATATGTACAGTTTTCTGTCCTATTTCCATATTCTAATAGCAGTAATTCATGAAATCCAGTACATTTCAGCTCCTTGCACGTGTTGGATTAAATATGATTTTACTAAATTGCACAAAATTAAGCACTTCTCCAGACCAGTTCACAGATTTTTAAATTAAATTATTTATGTACCTGTCAAGAGTTTTGTGATTTACTTTCTTTAATTAGAGAGGAAAAGATCTATAAATCACACTGGAATAGTTTTAGTACTTTAAATGTAAATGCAACTGTGCATGACTAGCAAAGAGGGATTGTAGCTCACTGCTGGTTTGGATTTTTCTACATTCATTCACAGTTATTGATGCAAAATTTGTAATTACTACCAATGTACTTGCATGCGAGCTGTTTGTGCAGATCTAAGGCCAAATAGGCTGTAAATCGTAACTCTTGCTGAACTTAAAGAAGCTTTAAAAGCCACTGAAAATAAGTTTTCATGAGTTATTTTCAGTCTCGTCCTATATAAAGCTTATTCAGAAATTCTCACACAGCTTAAGCACCCGCTTGAATGCCTCATGAATTTTTTATGATCTTGTTAATGCTGCAATAGTGAAGTTCTTCCTGTATTGCTTAGTTTATATTGGTAGTAGAACGGGGAGTTATATTAATCTATTGATGCCTGCTTCTTTCTATATACTCCAGCACAATATTTATATCAAAAAAAGAACTGTTTGTTTGCGATAACATAGGTTCAGACTCTTTGGAGTTTGACAGCTACATCCTAGTTTACACATGGGTAGATGGTTCAGGTACAGTAAAACAATTTGTAATTTCATCCTCCAAAACTGTTTTTTTCACATGAAATGGAGCTGTTCTCTGTGTTGAACTGGCCAAATACCATTACTGCACTTCAGTGGGTGCTTACACCTGCCTGACCAGGTCAGAATGGATGGATGCTCCTGATGGATGTTTTTAGGGGAACCATTAAAGATATGGAGGAAAGAAAAACCACGTTATTCATCCTACCAGTCAACTCCTTTTCAAAATGACACTAACCTGTCAAGAACCCCACTTTCCTTTAGTTTCAGCATCTTGTTTTTAGGCACAGTTCCCACGGCTCCTTCACTCCTTACACAGTTCCAGCCCTCTCCTCATACTGTTCATCTATGACATTTTTTTCTCTGTCTGCCTATGCATTGTTGGTGCAGAAAGATTTTCAGGACTGGAGTCCTGCAGACTTTTGAAGATAGTCGCTTACTCACTCAGACTTCAAGCTGAGCCACTACTCAGGGTTCATGATGAGCTAAGTTTGATATTGCAGCAAATCAAAAAACAACAGTTGTTTGCCATAGAACAAACCCAATGCAAAGGTTTTGAGAAACAAGTTTTTGCGGTACTGACAGTCTCTGAGGAAAGAATGGGAGAACCAAGGCTTAGCATAAAAATACCACACTGAGAAACCCATGTATAAGGCTGCTGCAGAAAGGGAGGGCATTAACTGTGTTTTTGCTGGATGCAACAAGAACTAGTGGGGTTCAGTGGCACTTTGAAATCTTTTCTAGCAGTAAAAATAGCATGACGCTAGATGAGATGGCTGTGGGAGCTGGGGATGGTCTTTCTCTGGGTTATGCTAAAGCATGAATTGTGCAAAGATGGCTTAGATGCAATTAATCTCTCTCTGATGAGGCACTAGGTGACTCGGATCTCTGCCACGCTCTTCTGCTGCTCACAGGTGCAAACTTCATAACTAAATCGCTAGCAATATTGTAAAAGGCAGCATGAAGCCAACAGTATCACAGCAAAACTATGAACGGTCAGAAACCACACAGAGAGCAGAACTGTAATGACACTTCTTACTCTTTGAAGTTCACCAAATCCCCACAGCCCTGGCTGGGAGTGAGCTGCAAAGCAGGCAACACTCAAGCCACAGATGTTTCTAACTCCAGGTGGAATAACCTTTAATCTCTCATACTTTTCTTTTTTTCCACACTGTTAGCAAAGTCTTTCAGCACAATTTTCTTAACTGAGAGAATACAAGAGGTAATTGTCAAATATTTTAGTGACTTCACCCAGAAAAATCTTTCTCCTGTTAATCCATATATTTCTGTCTGCAGTGGGAGCAGGCTGCAGCGATGATATTTCACTTGCTCGGGACTTATTTCACCCTGAAATTGTTTTACAGTACAGCAGAGGAATGGTAGACATAGCTATACTGATTGTAACTCTTCCAGGTAACATGACTTCAGACAAGGCTAGCTGCTGTTGCCTGACTGTTATCCATTGGGACAGGCTTCAACAGTGTTCCTCTTGACTGTAATGGAAAAAGTCAAAGACAGAAAATCGATGGGAATAGGAAAACCGTTTTAATTAGCATCTAAAATTTGAAATGCTGAATGTATTGATCTGGAAAGTCTCTAGTAATTACAGCTGAACCTTGCAACACAGAAAAGCCACAACACTCTACTGCACTGTGTTTAAAAGTCATATGGCAAAAAAAAATAAAATTGCTGCTGAATGATTTTATTCTCGTAGTTCAGCTTTAGTGGCAGTAGTGATTTGTGTTGATATTCTGAGGTGGGAGACTGCAATCTGTGTCGTCTGGACAGGGCCAGTGGGTGCTGTAAATGCACTCCTCATTGAGGTAGTGTGATTAAATGATGGAGCACCCACCAGCCACTGAGAACTTCTAAGGCACCTTTTTGCATGCTAGGAACTTGGTAGACACATGTTTAGTCTTCCCAAATTAGTCACAATAATACACATTCAAGCAACAACTAACATGCTGAAAATAAACAGAGAATGTAGTCAAATTCCAGCATCTGCTCCACAATAAGCATATGCTTCACTGTTGCAGAATTTTAGTCCTTTCATTAGCAGAGCTAATCAACTTTTACTAGCTGACTATCTACTTCCATAAAATTTCACCTTAAATAGCTATCTTTTAGAAGAAAGGGGCCCTGTAAAGCATGTCTCAAAGATCACTTTTCAGCAGTATGTTTAGTAGTAGTTATTATGTCTAGATTTGGGATGAACTATGGCCCATGACCTCTTTCAGCATCTCAGGCATCACTGTGGCCCAGGCTAACACCATATGACAAGCAGTGGAATTGTGCTGGTATGAGATCTACCATGATGCGAGATGGTGAAATGTACCTGCAGGGAGGCTGGGAAAATCAAGGACACATCTGCAGACCCTATTTGTCCTCCTCTGAGAGCACAACAGAGGGACTCCCGAGGAGCTACTCTCATCTCTGCTTATCATCTTCTTAAGGTCTCTTTCTCCGGTCAGAGAGGGTATTTGCAGGCACAAGGGGATCTAGTGACTCTTTCCCTTACAAAGATTGTCAGATGAAACTGAGAGGAGGCAGGCAATCTGGCATTGTCCATCAGAGCTAGAGTAAATCAAAGTGTTTCTGAGCAGCAGGATAAGACCAAATGCAACACAGTCACCTCTGTGGCTGAAGTGGCTTGAGGCAGAAAGGACCATGCATGGCTCTTTAGTTCAAGATAACAGTCTCAAGGGCTGTCATGTTGATGAATATGGTGAATGAGTATTAAGCATTACCTTCTCCCAGCAGTACCACTTTGCCAGCTGCTAAAATATCTGAATGTCCGAAGAAATTTAGGGAAAAAAAAAACCCTAAACTTTCACAGTATAACAAAAACAGAGGAATTGAATGTAAACCTAAAATTAGGGTGGCACCTTGAGTTTTACTGCCCATAAAGTCTAAGGCCATTCTTCTGTCATTATAAGAAAGATCTAACTTTAAGATTGCTTCTTCCCACCTAGAGCCCCAGTCCCACTGTTGAACATACACTTCTTGTCCTCACTTCACCCACTGCTCAGACTGACACTAGTGACAGGAAATGTTTTGTTTGTTGGATTTTTCTTTTTTAAGATACTGGTGATAAAATACAGGCTTTTCAAGAGACCTTGTAATGTATTTAACTAATAACGTAAGTGGCTAGATTTTAATGTGCAATGAGTATGCAAGTTGGACCATGAGCATTCTTAAAAAAGGACTCCTCTGTCAGCACCCAAGCACTGGGAAAAGGTCTGGCCCCAGTGCTGCAAGCAGAGATAATTTGAAATCTCTCTCTTTCAAATTATTAAAAATAATTTTAAAATATTATGGTTTCAGCTGGTCTTTAAGGAAGTGAACTAAGTGCCAGTTTTTTTCAACAAGGTTCCTGCAGAGATCAAATCTGCCTGAGACTAATTCCTATCCAACTGCTTAGCAATCTAATGAACACCTGCCTGTTCTACAGGTTACACAAATTAATTTTAAATAGAAAAACACGACAGACAGGTAGAGAAATGAACCTATGAATTATCTAAATTACTCTTTCCCTATCTATCTTGACATTTTCTATTTTGTCAGAGATACCAGGGTTGTTTGAGTCACACTTTTAATCACTTTTTGTCAGGTGTATTCTCATAGCTGAGAAATGTGTGGAGTTTGCAGGAAGACTGAAAATAAAGAACTACCTGGATACCACAGCGATAAGTGAATGCTAGCATTACAGTGCTTCCCACCAAAAGTATTGTGCCAACTGTAACCAGAGCTGGATGCAGGGCTTTGTTTCCATGGTCATATAATTAAATTTCAGATCAGTGACCTCAAAAATAGTATTTTCCTAAAGTAAAAATAACCTCTGGATTCTGGTGAGATTCTGGCTGTTATTGTGCCTATTTTATTTTGCATACCTTGACCCTAGGTTTATGTTGTTGTAATGGTGATAAAATCCTGGTTCTTCTCACTCCCAGGAAGAAATGTGAATTTTATGCTAATATGAAATGCTAATATGAAATATTGAAACTCTCCTGGTGATAAAGGATGCCCATAGGAGGAAAAGACTTACAGGCTCACCAAGACACTGAGAGACATCCACAAAGGCTGTCCTTAGTCCCAGGGCTGCCTGCCTACCACCTGCTACCCAGACTGTGTCTTGGGATGCCCTTCACTCCCTTGACCACACGTCAGCCAGGAAGATGAGCCCCACTAGACAAAAGTGAGACTTCTTTTCCTAATACTGCCTTGGATGTGGGTAATCATTGTGTAGTAAGTGTAGGTAAGCATACAAGTGAAAAGGGACAGGTCCTCTCCAGGGATTTGTATTGAAATGCATATTAGTATCAAAAGATCACATCTACACAGACCACCTGATTATTGCTTACAAGATCTCAAGTAAGCTACAGCCATTTCTATGCTTTAACGGGCCCTATTAGGAGCGCCACAGTGTATCAATCCGTGTCCTCCCTGCTTTCCTTGTGACCTGACAGCTCCAGCTCGGCCACTGCTGGATGAGCCAGGAGAGGAGATGTTCAGCTCCAGCCACTTGTCCCACACTCCAGCAGCCTCCGGGCAGGGTCAGGCAGCTCCCAGGCAGAAGCAAGCAGAGGATGGAGGCACAAGAGCTGTACGGAACACAGCAGAAGATTTTAGCTGTCACAGATTGTCAGCAGTGCAGATTATCAGAATTGCCTTCTGTAAATATTTCTCTATTATTTCATACTACACACAGAAAGAATCAAGACGCTGTAGCTTCAGTGCACTGCCTTATGCTGCTCTAGGGGCAGCTAACCAAGGTTTTATTTTTAAGCTTAACTAACAATGTCAAAGGTTATGATGAAAAAAATAAGTCCATTACTTAATTTTACCCCTTTGCAATTTACTTTAATTAGTGCTTGTTTCATGGCTAGAGATGCTGTATAAATGTTATTACTGCTATTCATAGCACACAATCAATCTGCTTATATGGTTTCTTCTGACAGTAATATACAAATAGCGTGTCTCATGTCTTGAAAATCACTTGATTTAATTTGTACAATGTTTGCATATCCTTCCAGTCAGAAAAGATGTTATAAGTATAATCTTTTTTTCCCATGTGCTGTTTTCTTCAAATAAGTGAGACTTTCTCTAGACTCCAAATTTTTTCTTCTTGGATCTTTCTGTTGATTTTGCCAAAGGCAGACACTAAAGTGCAATGGCAATTATTGCTATTACAAGCACAAACGATCAAACTGTTCAGTGCACAGGTTTTGTGCTTTTTAGAAAAAGATCACTCCTCCTACTTGTGACATTTATCTAAATGTGCTTTCAAAACAATTTGGCAATGGAATAATTAGTATTGTTTTCACAGCTAGCAAAATCTGGTTTGTACTATCTCTGTGATTTTCAGTGAGCACTGATAGATAAGCAGGAATAAAATAAGTAAAATATTTGAGTGTAGTAGGTTCAAATGTATGGGCACATCTAGCTAATAGAATTGAAATCTGTGGGTTCAGGCCCTACAAACCTGTGTTTGCTCAATCCCTTTTCCTTTCCTAGCTCCCCAGAAAATTACTTGTAAGGTTTTCATAACAATCTCTTCAAAGTTGAAAAAATCTAATATCTTTAATCTATTGTTAGATTATAAGCCCAGGGGGAAAAAAAAAACATTTTGTTGAAGATTAATAGCTGCAAAACTTTCTTACTTGCAAGTGCTTTAAGCCATCAATTGTGTCTTGGGCTCTAGCTGCAGAGGACTGGGTGCACTATTTGTAAATAGTTTATCTGGAAGGTTATTTGTTTTGGCGATATTCCTGGGAGTAAGTCAGCCTAAACCCTAACACATATTTACATCCACACAGCATCACAACAAACTTTGGGACCTTGTTCTTGAACACTGGTCCTATGTTTCTGGAAAGCCAATGTTCAAGAATTTCAGAGCTAAAGACTCTTTAAAAAATAAGGCGTGCATTGGATAAATGTATATGCAGGCTCTGAACCACGTGGAATAAACTGACATCCTTCTACTTCCAAGTGACATAAGATCTATTATTTCTTACTAAAGAGCACTGTTATGAGTCTGTGCACCTTGTTAATAGGTCCAATTTCCCCACTTTTTTGAGAAAATGCTTGTGTGTAGCATCACTGTCTTTCAGTATAATGTTATGCAAAACTTGCTGGATGTGGGTTTCTTTCAAATATGGAACAGGAGAAACAGAATAAGAAGTCTCCAGGTTCATATTTGTCCATGTTTTCCCATTTGCTGGCCCCTAAATGTTTCCACTGGCTGCAAAGATTCCTGTATGAGGCAGAGACTCTTGACAGTAACATTTCCATGTACCTTCCAAAGTAACAGCCAATGCCTCAGGGATCAGCACACAGGGCAAAGCCATTCGTTAGAGCACAGTGCTGTACTCTTATGCTTGGGAGAGCAAACCTTCAGCTCACCATGTTTTTCATACTGCACTAGAGCTCCCTAAAGGAAAATGACTGCCTTAATTCTTTGTGATCGTCAAGTGGCAGGAGGTGACTCATTTTGAATCAGCAAAAAAAAACAAGAAAGAAAGAAAATGCCAAAGTTCCCAAGTTCAGCACTCCAAAAATGAGTTCCAATTTGACAAGCATGAGTGGAAAGAGCTCTTCACCAGACCTTGAACTGCCACTCTGCTTAGCTTAAAGGCTGCAAAGCGCAGCCCAGGTTGGTGAGATTTGCAACAGAGAGTAAAACAGAATACTGACACAGCATTTGCCTTTCCAGAAGAAAAGAAGACAAATCGTTCTGACATAAATCACAAAAAGCCTGATGAGCATTTTGCTTTTAACTAGAGTAACAGAGGAGTGAACATAATTACCAAAAAAAAGCATGCAGAACTCCAGGAGGAATCTTGAAGACTCTTAGAGGACCTATGCCTGGAAACACAAAGCACTAAAGCAACTATGATATTATTAAAGAAGTTGCCAGGGGATTTCACAAGCACACAATTCAGGTCGCAGGCATGAAGCTGTTTCCATTCTCCAGAGACTCTCTAGTGGGGCAGAAATCAAAAGCCTAAAAGCAAAAGGAGATGATTCATCTCTCAGCCAGGCACCCATCTTGCTGAGAACAACACAGAGTAACCAGTTAAAACCCTGTCAAAGATGACCAGGAAAAAAAGAGATTTCTAAGTATCCTATCACCAGCTACAGATATTGTCTCGTGATAGTAAATTTTTTCACAGCTTGTGAGATTCAGTGTATGCTTGAGCCCTTAATCAAATTATTACATTCATGTATTTCTGAAAACCATGACATGGACTCATCACACTTCTCAGAACATTTGGCAATTTAATTTCAAAATCTTTGTAAAGAAAAATCAATAGTCAGCCAGTCTGCATTGTCTGGGAGAGTGGTGTTTCTATACTGCTAGGGTGTGGCAAAAAAAAGTAGTCATAGAAGTAATCACTGCTTTAGAACAGAAATTAAACACAACAGCATTCAGCTTAGCTGCATACAGCAAGTGTGCTGTCTGTACCACAAGAAGCCCAAAAGAATAATATATGGAAGAACTTAAGGAGGTTACCTGTAATGTCTCAAAAGGAGCAAACAATATGCAGGTAGAAAGTTGTAACTAGAACTATATAACAAATATAGTTTACTTCCTCTCTGGGCATTTTCATCTTCTCTTATTAATCCGTTTTCCAATGGGATCATGACTAATGTTTTGAATATATCAGCAGCTTTCAAAGAACCATCACGTCTTTTAAAGTGAGTAGCTTTAAAAAAATAATTTATTTCTCAAAGGTCATTAGCAATGCACTGCTATTGTAGCAGCCCAGGCTTCATGCTGATGAGTTGATGATATTTTGAATTAACATATTTTTATTATATTTTAAATGAGAGGAAGCATCTCAGGAAGGTTTATTCACTGCTGATTAAGGATGGCTGTCCATGCTAGCAAAGTCAGGCTGAGGGAATTCCCTTCCTGCTGGAGCTATAGCATGTAAGAGACCACAGCCAGAGAATTTGTACAGTACTTCATCAAACTAATGAAAATTTTGCATGAATGTGAACAGCTCCAGAGCAAATGAACGGATGGTGTGATGACAACTAGATACACAGATGTATTTTTTTCCAAATACTATCAAACCTCTATGAGACAGGGAAGACTAATGAAACATGCACAGACAGGAATCTAGTGAGGTCTTTTTTTAGCTTCTGCCACAGCTCTTAGGTGGGAATTTATGCAGTTGTACACAGCCAAGTGGTCTTTCGCAAAGCAAGATGGAGAAAGGAGGCCTGTTATCCTTCCAGAATATAGGGGTTACGTGTTTCCAAGCTGACTGCCTGTTCTGGAGCTGGTAAGGTGTTCACAGACCTATGTTTTCTCCAGCCTTGGTAGAGCAGTCTGCAACTGCCCATTCTGTCATGGGAAAAAACATGGAAGGTTCAATCAAGGGCACTTGGGAGAATAAAGGAAGGAGAGTCCTTTCACCCTCTGTGCTCTTTCCAAGCAATGCTGACTGCACATCAACAGCATATCCTACACCTCTCAGCCATGGTTTTCTTCATTCTGAGGATCAAATATGCCAAACACAGCTCAAAAACTTCACATTGTGTGGCAAATATTGTCTATAAAGTGTCTTCATAGAATCATAGAATATTTTGGGTGGGAAGGGACCTTAAAGATCACCCAGTTCCAACCCCCCTGCCATGGGCAGGGACACCTCTCACTGGATCAGGCTGCCCAAGGCCCCATCCAAGAAATTCCTCNACACCTCCAGGGATGGGGCAACCACAGTTTCCCTGGGCAACCCGCCTGGTTGTCTCACCACTCTCATCGTGAAGAAATTCCTCCCTTATATCAAGTCTAAATCTGCCCCTCTCCAGTTTATGTCTGTTGCCCCTAGTCCTATCACTACAAACCTTTGTGAACAGTTCCTCCCCAGCTTTCCTGTAGCCCCTTCAGGTACTCGAAGGTCACTATAAGGTCTCCTGGGAGCCTTCTATTCTCCAGGCTGAGAAGCCCAAACTTTCTCAGCCTGTCAATGAAAAGACAGTTCTAACAGTCAGCATCCAACTATAAAATATCCAGGCTAGCCAGAAGTAAGCACTCAGGCAGAAGAGTCACATCTGAGCTGCTGTGGTCTGAAGCCACTGAAGGACATCAGTGCTCTCAGGTAAGGGGACACAGCCTGTCCTCCAGGCTGGAGTACAAAGGCACAGGCAGGTCTCCAGATTCCATGTTGTGCAAGGACTCCTCAAAAGGGTCACCCTAAAGGTGCCAGCGCACTTTAGAGAGCTGGTATCAAACACTAGATCTTGGAGCTGAGCTTAGGCCTCCACTCAGGGCTGCAAGATGAGTGGATGACCTTTCAACCCTTGGGGTCCAGATTCTGAAATCTGATGGGAAGGTTTCAAAGTGCTTCTCTGTGCTCTTTCTCTTCTTTACCGCTCACCTGACATGCAGTAGCCTGGCAGCACAGCAATCAACAGACCTGGATTTATTGCTTTATTTTTATCTGAGATGGGATGTTCAAAATCTAACTTCCCAGAACCGAAACACCTAAGCCCTTCTAAAACATTGCTTAGGATCCTGGAGATGTGTCCCAGGTGTCTTTGTGATCTCCATCTATTCAAATTGAAGGAAAAACTGTCTGTCTCTAAGAACTGCTGTGGTGCTGGCACTGTAGTTCAGATCATGACTCAAACCCAATAGTTATGAGACAGAGCAATCATCTTCTAGGGTAGGAAGAGCAAGGAATGGGGTTTTTAAAAAAGTCAAATTTCATCACTAGTCTTTGTAGCTTTCTACTTCACCTCCCTTTCCCACGTAGCTGTGATAATAGTTAACACATTGCCTTGCCAATGGCACAGAGAGAGAGTTTACTTTTTTTTGTTCAAAGGAAAAAAATACTGGGTTTTATTACTTACTTTTTTAGTTTCTTACTTCTGTTGTCTAAACATCCTCTACAGACATCCCTCTTTCTTCCTCCATACTTTTCCTTACCTGCAAGTGAGCCCTCTCTCCATGTCAATACAAAAGCAAGTCCTTCAGTCAAGAGCCACGCTCTGCCCCTCCCCCACTCCTCCCTCCTTCTTCTGACTCTGCTTTGACAACACTCACTGTCTATGCGTACATCACTAATTCGCTTTGAAGATACATTAGGGAAGAAGAATCATACTGATCCCCCAAAACACAGACAGTCCTTCACTGCCCCTAATAGCAGCCACAGGATTAAGGTCAGTGTGATAATGTTCATGTAAAATGACCAGTGCTCGGGAGCATTTGCAAACCTCAGCTTTAGGGCAACATCCTGCATACCCTTCCAGCTCTTAGAAGTTCTTGTCAAAAGGGTATCTTGTGACCAACAGATAGTGGAACAACAAGGGTATCATTAGGAGATTAATGGCAGTAGGAAGAAAAGCATTACCTAGAAATTCATCTGCTTTTGTCATTTTTGTGTCTTTTTGGCTGAATTGGAAAGAAAATTGTGAAAAGAACTTGAGGCTTGGATTGAAAATGGCTATCTGAAAAATAGCTTCTAAGTAAGAACAAATGTAGCTTAATAGAGTAGTGAATCAAGTTGTTGGATGAAAGAAGAGAAAAGATTTCTTTTTATAACAGTAATGATATTTCCATTGATATCTCTGAATGCATGATTGAAGGTAATGCTCAAACAGACAAATGTCTGCATCATCCATAAATTTGGGGTATATTCAAGAAACTGAATGTCATCAGATCATCCATACAAACAGCAAATTCTTCAAATCAGACTACCTTCATCCTCCAGCTACAGAAGGCCTCACACAGCCATCAGCTCTTCACTATCTAATATTTCTTCTCTTTCTAAGGCAAGTTTCCAGGTATGGCAGGTCCCTGGGTTAGTGTTAGATACACTGTGGTATAAGCAGAAGAGTGTTTGAGGCCATTATTGTGCCCTAAGAACTGGCAGAGAAGTCCCAGCATCTCATGTTGAGCCCCTGTGCCCTGCCTGCCCCTGCCCTTCTCCAGCTGCCTGTGCCTGGGGATTGGGGCAGAAAGGGTCCTGCAAGCCCCACCAATATCACAGAGCTCCCTGGGTTTGAGACAATCCCGCCCAGCTGCAATTGCAGCTCAAATCCTGCCCTAATGGGTTTCCTCTTGGCTCTTTTATTTCATTTATAACAGACTGTTGTCTGTCAGCAAAGATATGTTGCAATTCCCTTTCATTGTAACTTTTTGTCGGTTTTGTCAGAATGAACTTCATCTTTCCCTCTGCTAGGGTAATTCCTCTCTTGTATTTAAAAGCACCCACAGCACAAAGGTGATGCTGGCTAACACAGTGAAATAATAAGTTCCATGAATGTGGTGTTTCTTTTGATGACCTTACACTGAAGGAGATGAGACACTGGGATGATTTTACACTGACAGGTCACACAGCAATCTAGAAGGAGAAATAAAACTATTCCTCAGTGGGATGGAGAAAGAGAAATGGAAGAGTAACAGTAAGAAAACTCCTGTGTCAAGATAAAAATAGTTTAATAAGCCAAGGATGGAAGGAGGAAAAACCAAAACAAGAGACGCAAAAACAATCACTCACCACCTCCCCTGTGCAGACTTATGTCCAGCCATCTTCCTGGGGAAAACATGACTAACCTACCTAACATTTCTCCTCTCTGTTTTATTGCTGAGTGGGACATTAAGCAGCATGGAGTATCTCTTTGGTTAGTTCAGGTCATTTGCCTGGTTGCATCCCCTCCCAACCTCCTGCACTTACCTAGTCTATTCATTGGGGCAGAGTGAAAAACAGAGGAAGGCTTGATGCTGAGCAAACTCTCTTCAGCCAAATCTGAAACACTGGTGTGCTATCAGCATTGTTCTGCTCACAGTTCTAAAACACAGGACCATGCCAGCTGCTGTGAAGAAAATTAACTCCATCCCAACCAGAGCCAATACTGATTTTTAGATAAGATATACAGCTTTGGTTGTAAATAGCTACATTATCAATAAATAAAGAATTCATAGCCAGAAGCTGAACATATTTTTGCTGTAGTTTTCAAAACTCCCTCTACATTTTCAAAGGCAAGTTCAATGTAGCTGGGTGAGCTGGCCCCTGAAAATCTTGTAAACACAATACTAAATTTGACATCAGAATTGTTTACATAGCACAAGTTGCAGAGTTTTAATATGGATGTGGGCTTGTTTCCTTCACACAAACAATGTAATGATACTTGTCTTAAATTACACTTAGCAGCCTTGTCATTAACTTACTTTTTTTTTTTTGTGAGGGAGGAAAAGAGCTAGGGTGAATGAAGTACTGGTGATAGAGTTTCCTATCAATTTGGCAATCAGTTGGGGAAATACAAATTACTTTAAATGCATCTGAGTGAATTATTTTGACTTGAATCCCCACATTTCAATTTCTTGTTTGAGGTCTGAGTTGTTCTAAGTTGCAAAGGGGGAGAACCAAGCTTAATAAACTTCTAGAATCATCAGATCTTGGATTGTCAGCTGTACCTCAAAGGCTGTTGATGCATGACAAGTCTGCTGTCATTATATACCACCAGCTACAGAATTAGATTTTTCCTAAGAGGGATATAAAAATTACAAATTGATTAAGTAACAAAACTACTCAATTCCTCCTACTAGTGCAGGATGCTGCAGTTTTGGGGGGTTTTTTTGTTGTAGTTGCCTCCAAATTTTAACATTGAAATAAACAGGCTTCCACATTTCAGTTGCAGGAAGGGAAATAGCATTTGGCCTTTGCATGCAGACCCACTTCTCCGCTCCTGCCGTATACATATGGTTCCTGCCATTACTGCCACTCACACACCCACAAATACAGGGCTGGGACTCCCATACAACACTGTCCACAACATGTTCTGTCACTTAAAATCATTTGATTTTCTTCCTCAGCCTAATACTTTTTTTTCCTCTTACCCTGCATATAAAAATAGCGAGTTTTTAATGCCGTGTTATCTGCACAGCACTGACTCAAATGGTTAACGATGCATGGGAATGTTAAGTAAAACTTGAGTCATTTTCTTTTATCAGCCCTGCCACTCCTTAGATGTATCACTTAAAATATAAGTTAACTGTTTTCCCAGAGCTGCGTAGGGCAATATAGTTAGATTAACTATATTCTCAGTAAAACTGAAAATATATAGAAGAAAATGGCGATTCTTTGTGAAACATCTGTTTGAGTCACATCACTGAGTAAAAAATTTTTCTGCACCAAATTCTCTGCTTTCTTTTGGTTTTGTTTTTCTTCCTGCAACTTTGTTATCAAATAACAATTCCTACCGATCTAGTGCAAATTTACACCTACGCTCTTATTGATAAAATGAATTAAGATGGTGTAAATGTCCTATGATTCATTTCCTGGTCCAGCCTATGGTTGTTTCAGGACACATTACATAAACTAAGAGGTTTAGAAAGGCGAGGATTTCACGAAAGCTACAAGGGTCATAAAAAACTTCCCTGAAAAGTGTGGAATCATTTACCCTAAAATCATATAAACTCACAAATAAACTAGACTGGGAGCTTTTGTTCTCTATGCCATGTGACACAAGAAATAAGGAGGCATTGCATAAAATAGAGAGGCAGATAATCAAAAGCTGATCAAAGGAACCAATTTTTCAAACACTGTTTGACATCTTCAGATTTAAAAGTGAAACTGCAGTGAACTTCAAAAACCAACCTGGGTATTTACACAATCTTCAGTAATAACTAATGCTAGCTAAAATTGTAGCAGAATAATTGCTCATCAAGGCTACAGGGATAGCAAGTAGTAGTATCTTTTATTATACTCTATGACAAACACAGAGACTTTCAAGTACATGCACGTTACTTCATCAAATATAGAGGCAAAAATACTTCAGACATGAAGAAGGGCTTTTGTTCCCAAAAGTCTGACTGTTTATACATTCAATATAAGATATTATAGCTTTCTTGGGATTTATACTAGTCAATGACAACAAAAATCAGGGTCGGGGTATAAAACAGACCTCAGACACCAGTATTTTAAGCACAATTTAACAAACAACAGCTACAGAAAAAAGAAATGCTTTCATTTTGAGCTGTAATATTCAAAAGGGTTAGACGAACCATACACATAGCTTATCAGGTGTGACAGTTCCTTTCTTCTGGGATTTCAGTGCAAGACCTTCCTGAAGACCTCAGCAACCTCCCTTTCCTTTCCAGGATTGCTACTGGCTCATTTGCAAATACCTTTAATACCAGACCAGTAAATAAGATACAAACGTTTTTAATCGTGGAAGAAGTTAAATCTAACACTTTGCCATACCCACATTAGGAATTATTAGAAGTTTGACAAGAGACATTTAGAACATGTTTCATTGCTCTTCCTCGACTTCTTCCTATGAACAGAATTTCATGCTGTAGGAGTGTTGTGGTTTAACTGGCAACTGAGCACCACGCTGCTGCTCATTCACTGCCCCCCAGCAGGTTCAACGAGAGACTCGGAAGGGTAAAAGTATGAAAACTTATGGGACTCACTGGTGGGACAGCATAAGAAGCAGAAAAGAGAGTCTGTCAGGATAATTTCTAGCATGTAATCCTTCCTAGTTGATGTAGGTGCAAGAATTTAAATTATGAACATTAACAGGCTGCAGATAAGGAGGAGCAGGGGTCAGTACCTGAAATCAAAGTTTTGAACTCTCGAGCCTGTTATTGCGAGCACATACATTTTAATAAAACCTGTAATGAACTACAATGGCACATCCTGAATACTCCAGTAATAAAAAAACTGTGAGAAAGTCACCAATCAGGAAGCTGATCGCACAATGAATGTCTGCACACAAGAATGTGTGGTGCTTGGGGTCCTGGAAAGAAGTAGTGGTGCAGAAAAGCAAGATTCCCAAAAAGAAGTAGTCATCTTGGAAGGAAGGGAGCCCAGAAAGTTGAAATCTTGGCTAAGGGAAAGATCTGTGAAGTAGGTTTTCTCCAGCTATTGACCAGCAGCTCCCTAGAGAGACTACCATCAGACACAGTTTAGGACAACTTATTACATCTAACCAAATAAAGAAAAAAACTTTTCTTCCTGTACCAAACAATTTTCTCTATCACTCCTGCTAATATGTTGGGAAACTAAGCAGCAGAGGAGAGACAACAAAAAAAATGACCAGTTCAGAATAGTGAAGTAATTTCTCTTAAATCTTCACCACTGAATTATATGCCCCAGTAGATTGAAGTTATAAAGTTTGTATTGCTGCCATCACTGAATTCATCACATTTGTTTTTATGCACAAGGCACTGAAGCATACTGTCTTTTAAATAAGCAACCAAAAGTTGTCTGTGCCTCTTTTAGCCACAAAACAAAGATCTCAGCCCAGAAATGTAAAGTTAAGGGCTTCTTTTAGTCCCCTGTGACTGTCTGAACATGCAAAGAGGCACAGGTGTAGTACACACTGTTTTGTGGCCAGCCCAAGCTGAGGGTCCTGCCATATAGGGTGGTCCTCATTTTACATCCATTGGTCATCATGCTACAAAACCCTGCTCCTGTGTGGTTTAATAGTCCCCGTACATGAGTAGATACAGTCATATGCAGGGGCCAGTGCTTTGCTTCAGCTCATAGCGAGAGAATATAAAGCAGATGCTGAAACAAGGTGATGGTTGCATATGAGAAGAGGCAACCCTGCTTAGTCTATGCTTGCAAAGTCATTAAACTTACACATTTTTCTGTTGCATTTCAAAGACTGTCCAGCTGGGATCCAGATTAATTAACAACACATACTGACATGACTTGAGTAAATACATCTATAACCTAGGGGGTATTAAAATGCTTAGATTTCCATTTATGTGGAATTTAGGTGCCAATGTTTGGGACAGCAGTCTGAAAAAATCCCTCATCCACCACTAGCTGAGTTTTAAGGCAGTATTTTCTTTAAGCGCCTAAAGCTGTGCCATCCCATACACCCCATTAGCCTTCATTTTTGCTGAGACACCTTCCCACCGACTGTGGAGGGTTGGCAGGTGGAGCCTAGGTGTTCCTGCATTACTCGATTTACCAAGCACCCTCAGAGCCTGTCATTTAGCTTGACTCAGAAACACTGCCAGTAAAGACAGTATTTGCTATATGTACCGTAGTCTGGTTGTTAGAGAGACACCTTGCTGAAAACAGAGATTAAGCTTCTGCAGCCTCCAAGGAGAGCTGCTGAGCTGCAGTGGGAGCAGAGCATTGTCTCCCCTTCTCAAACCAGAGGGAGTGCAGGTAAGAGATGCTCAGTTGTACCCGATGCAAGTGTTTGCATTAACATGGTAAATACATTCAAGCAGAGATAGTCTCCTCTCATCCAAATAGCATGTTAGCAAAACATTTAAATTTTGGAGTTTACTCCGCAGGTCTCTGCAGGCTATTATGTTCACCTGGGCATCCTGACAGAAGCCACTAAAAGTTTAAAAAAAGGACACAGGTCACTGTATTACCTAAAGTGGATGAAAGGCTATGCAGTATTTTCTGATGAAGCAAAAACTCTCTGCACTCTCTGACCGCTGTCAAGAAGTTTGCACCTTTGTTTCGCCAAATAGGAAAGACAAAAGCATTGTTTAATACCCACCATTGACACCCAAGAGGTACTTCTAAATCATCACCTCTTCTTTCTCTCTGTCACAAAATGCTTATAAAGATAATTAGAAAATCATTATCAAATATCAGAAATTTTAAAATAAAATGGTGTTTGATAGGAATGGTTGGACTCGATGATCCGATGGGTCTCTTCCAACCTCGTGATTCTATGATTCTATGATTCTATGAAAATGCTTTGAATATGAAATAGCTGAGGGAAAGCATTTTGTACACTCCCTCTCACTGCATAATTCAAGTCTGGATTTTCAAAGATTCTCAACTCTAAACAGCCAAAATGCCTTTTGAAGATCTGGGAAGAGTGTGTACTTGTATTTGATAGTTGCTATGAAATAATAATAGTAAAATTTTAAGATACTGCTTGTTTCCTTCTGGAAGAATTTGCATATTTTGTATTTAAAGAGAAAGAAATATATATAATTTACCCTGGAAATATATGAAATATATCAGAGTATGTGTGTATATATACTATAAATAACATGTATGCATGTAAGTGTATAAAATCAAATACATATACTCTTCACAATGAAAGCATCCAGCCCTTATTTCTATGAAAAGCCAAAAATTAAACTCTCTTTATCTCAATGTCTAATACTAGTCCATTCTCATTTTGTATAACCAAGCAAAATCCCAAAGAGCTTTAAAGAAGCTTGTCCTCTAAACTATGTTTCTGGTTGAGAAGGGAAATGTTGCTTGGGTAAAAAAAAAAAAATCTAAAAGATACCCTTAAGGCTTAAGACATAACGTAATTTAAGTGTAGCTTGAGGTAGATCCAGATTTGGTGACGATGAGGTACCGAAACAGCTAACTCCATGCCAGGAGCTTCTGTTCAACAAGAGACTAATGATGTGAAGTTAGCAGAGAAAGCAAAAGGTCAATACCAAAGGCTAGAAATCTAGATTTTTAATGTCGCTAAAAACTTTTCAGATTAGAAAAATGAGGTCAAAGGTTAAAATAAGGCACGCTGAACTTCCTTGTTGCACTG
>WAAB01011327.1:38279-64347 GCA_013389865.1 Piaya cayana | reverse complement strand
TTTCCAACTAATCAAACAAGATTTTAAGTTCATCAGCAGTTTAAAGAAGCAATCTAAGATATTTCAGATATCTTAGATTTAAAATATTTTTTTATAAATCTAATATTCTATTCAACAATTAGCCCTGCCATATAATTAATTGCACTCTACATAGCATTTGTCATGAAACCACTAAATTTGACCCAACCAAGCTAGGACATTTTAGTAAAAAATGTCAGGAAACCTCATTGCACAAACAAACAAGCAAACAAACAAGCACTTTTGTTAACTGGAATGAAAAAGTTTGTTTTCTGACTGATAGATATTTTAAAATTATTAATATTTATAATCAGAGTGGCCAACAGCAGAATGACAGAAAATCCTGGAATAAATGTATTGTATCTGCATCTACTTCTGCATTTGTATCCCTATAAATCAGTGTATGTATGTTGTAATGGGTCTGGCTGTAATATAATTAATTCTCTTCATGGAAGACTATACGGTGCTGTGTTGTGGATTTGTAATTTAAAACAGTGTTGATAATTCACCGATAATTTGGCAGTTGCTGAACAGAGTTTGCACAACATCAAGGCTTTCTCTTGAAAGACAACTACTCTGCCTTCCCTAGAAAATATTCAGGGGTTAATAAAAAGTTGGGAGGGAACAACTGACCAGAATTGACCAAAGGGATATTCCATACCATATGGTGTTATGCTCAGCAATTAAATCTCCATGAAAACAGAGGAAAGCAGGAGCATTTGTAGCTTCCTCCCAATGGGAAGTAGTGAATAAATTCCTTATTTTGCTTTTCTTGTGCACGTAACTTTCCTTCACTTATTAAATCATCATTTTCTTGACTCAATAATTTTCTCACCTTTGCTTTTCTAATTCTCTCCCTCATCTTTCCTGGACTGGGGAACGATCAAGTGGCTGGGAGTGTTGCTCAGCTGCTGGCCAGGATCAACAAAGCATAAATCTGTACACACATATGTATGTTTTTACAAGCTTTGCATTTCCTTATGTGCAGTTTCTTCTCTGAACCACTAGAGTTCTGAAGCTCCATGTTCTAGAAAAACTTAACATTTATAGTGGGATTTTCCATTTGTTTGTTTTGTTGTGTTTTGTTCTGTTCTGTTTTACTTGGCATTAAGCTTTCTCATGTAAACATTTGTATGAGAAACCTTAGGGATATCATAGGAATCATAACCATAGTTCAAATACTCCAGCAGAGTTTCCAGCAGATGAAATAGCTGGAAAAGAAGTAACATTCAACTATTAATACCTGATTGTAAGTTATGTGACAGCTCAGCTCTAAAAGTTGTCTTCAAATTATTGGATTCGTCTACAATGGTTGAATCCCACGTAATGTTGGATAGCTCAAATAAGTATATTTGGTATTAAATATTTTACTCTTCACATGTGGAATATCTAAAAGGAGCCAGACATTGGGTACTGGACTCTGACAACCTATTTCTAATAATTTCTACAAGGCTCTTAAACCACATCTTACAACATTTACATAGTTACATGATTCCTGCTTCCCCCTTCTTGATCATCCCAAACACACTTGAAGGCAGTCAATATCTTTCTCATTTCTGTGGTGAACTAGATATGATTTCTAATTTTTTTCTACAATAGATGTTCCTTCCCTGATCATCCTGACAGTCAATTACTACCCTTGGTGCAAGTTAACCTGGTTTTGAACATAGGTAACCAGGAGTACACAGAATTAATTAATTGATATGTTCTTTGTCTACTGTACTTATCTATCAGCTTTCTCTACTGAAGACATCTTGATAGAGTTTAGCATCAATTTTCCTTTTTATTTTTTCCTACAATGTTGCTTATAATGACTCTATGACTAAAATATTTAATCTCTCATTCTCTATCAGCTTCAACTAATGATGCATTTCTAGTAGAACTCTCATTATTATTCCATTAGTCCATGACTTTGAAATTTTGTACTAAAAATTTTATTTCTTGCGCTAGGAAGAAGGGTCTAATTATTCTTGTAGTATTATCTCAATCTTCATAGCATCAGCAGTATCTCCAAATTATAGCCATATACTTCCTTCAGGGTATTACAGAGCTCAACTTTACATATTTAAGTAAATTTCATTTTTATACCCTCATTGAAAAGATCAAACAAAAAAATTAATGCATCCATTGAAAACTGCTGTCTTCTGGGATGTAGGGTTTTGCAAGGGTATGGCTTCAGATATAGCTCTAGTGACTATCTGGCCCATTGTAACCAATTATAGCTGAAGCCTTCAATGGGCATATATTAGCCAAAAATACACTTTGCAGTTTATTATTGTTTATGTTATCTTCATTAGTCTCACTTTCTTGAATCATTACAAGACTGAATTGTCTTCAGTGAGAATTTTTATTGTTTCCTTGTTGCAAGTGAGATAGAGTTAACTTTTTTCTCAGTAACTGCTGTGTTTAGTGTGGCAAGAATTTTGATAGCACTTATTGGTTTGGATAGTTCTATACTCGGCTGGAATAGAAAAAAAAATTCTTTTCAGCAGCTGCTGTTTCTCCAGATTGTAGTGTGAGAAAATTGCTTGAAAAATACTATTTATAGTTAGAGAAATGAAGAACCTTTCTCAGTTTCTCATGTTTTACAAGTAAACAGGTGTGTTAAGCTGGGAGGCATGGATACAGGGCACCTGGCACAAACTGGTCAAATGAAGTGTTTCATACCATGAAAGCCACATTCGGTATAAAGCAGGTAGTTTTCAGGGAACAGATCTCCCTCTGTTCCTTCACTCCTGCTCTTGATGGTCCCTTGCTCTTGGTGCTCCTGGTCTAGGTATCCTGTTCCTAGTGCTCTGCTTGGCGATCTTTACATCTGCTGTGATTTCTACACCTGCTGTGACCTTCACGGTCACTGGAACTGCTGTGCTTGATGTGTCATCTGGCAACCACTGTTTGAATTGCATGTTCTGTGACTGCTATCTGGGATAGCAAAGTACTGCTTTATATGTTTTGTGTATTTTCTTACTATTTTAGTATTAGTATTAACACTGGTATTATCATTATCTTTTTTAAACTAGTGTTCTATTAAAAAGGGTTTTATTTGAGCCTGTGAGTCTTCCTTCCCTCTCCCTTTCCTCCCACCAAGGTGCGAGAAGGTGAGAGCGTGGCTGCCTACTGTTTAGCTGCTGCCTAAGGACTAATTAGGACATATTGTTACTCATAGACTGCTGGTATAGCAAACTTCTGGAAGCTATTTTATGTGTATAGTACATGCCTATAGCATCAATTTTATTATACATCTCAAAATCTAACAGCAGAGAGTGTAGGATCATAGTGTTCTTTTTCAGCAGTTGTTTGTGCAGGATTTTTATTTTCAAATGCTTACCTGGAACAACTATGTTTCAGGACATCTTTCATAATAATTCTTTTAGGTTCTTTGATTTTAAAAGTTGTGTCTTACTTTTTAATCATGTTTTGTCCATTAACAATCAACTATTGTCAATTTAAACAGAACTACATTGCTAACAATTCGCTGGTCACAGTTATTTCCTAACTGAAATGCAGAGAAAATGTTAATAGTGGTGTCAGTTTGTGGCAGGCTTAAAGAGATGTTTTTCAAAAGGGGATGACCATGTTTATTTAAACATCACTCCCCTGGATGAGAACTCAGGTAGGAAACCCAGAAATCAGTAGTCTTTTCTGAAAGTACTGGATTTCATATCTAGGAAAACACAGTCAAAAATTCAAGTCTGTCTATGTGATTTATAGCACCTATGTTGGTCTGGTGTCTAAGAAGTTTAACTTCAAATTCTTAGAATAGTTGTATTATTTTTGATTTAAAGTCTACTGCTTATTCCAAACATATAGTCTACAATAATTGGATTTTCCTTTCTTTTTTTTCCATTACGAGCCCAGGGTCTTTGAAAAATAGTTTTAAGATCTCATCTTGTAGCATAACAGCCATAATATACAGAAAAATACTGTGTTTTTTTATTATTATTTTTCCCCTTTAAATTAATTTTGAGTGGAATATCAAAACTAGTAGTTAGGAGAAGCTGTAAGTTGGGAAATTTAATAAAATTTCTTGTGTATTTGTCTTCAAAAATCTTATTGTTTAGTGCCAGAAGAATGAAAAAAACCACCAAAATCAGATTTTAATAGTGAACAATATCTTAGTGTTCGATTACCTTTCCCTGTAAACAGCACAATGCAAAGTTCATGATCATTCAGGCATCACAATACTGCTACTGCTAATGAAATCTAGGTTTCAGCAAACCACTGTTAATGGTGATTAATAAATAGCAATACAGGAACTAGGAGTTCTAAAGAAGACAGAGCTTACAATTTGTAAACTGCCCTAAAACCTAAAAATGACTTCTGGTAAATTATAAACACTGGCAGACCTACAGGGATGAAATTCTTGACCCATAGTCTGGAGGATTTACTTCTGATCACCTTAAAATGTTGCTTTTCTGGTTTTGCCTGTTAAATTGAATTAAGGTTGCAAAATATCATTAAGCTAAAGCAGAGATGTCTATTTCAAACCAAGTCACTTAAAGCATGAAAATACTACTTAAACAAAAGCATCACTTGTAGTTTTTTTAAATAGTTAATCATTATATTAGTATAATGTATCCTTTAATTTTGACAGGGATTCAACATTTATTTACAAGGAAAATCATGATTCAATTAGTTAGGAATCACTACCAAGCCTTTGAAAATAACCTTCTTTCTGAGGAAAGTAGGAAGAAGATTTGCACTGGTTGACAGTTCAATAATAAGCCACCATACTGAAATAACCTGTGTTAAACTTTTTTATTAGTATACTTCTACTAATCCTTCAAGTGTCATTCCCATGTGAGAACAACAGTGCTGGTTTTGCCACAAGGAAAAACAAAATCTTATTCTGCAGTTCTTATAACTTTCCTTCCTTAGCAGTTTGAAAAATGGTACAGTTTAAAGTAGTAATGATGTTGTAGCACTATATAGGATATGAAAGTTCACAATACAGTTGCTCTGACAGACCTTGCTACAGATTTTTATTGATACAATTTTTTCTGCAGATAGTTTTTCCTTGTAGATTTTTTTTGTCTTTTTCTCACATTTGAGAAAACACTGGTTAGATTTCTCATCAGACACTGTAGAGTGGGTAGAAAACCATCTTATTACAGAAGCAGCCACGTCAGATGATTCTAGTTCAGTGTGGATGCAGCCAATAAGTTTCTGCATCACCGTGTCTAGAAAACGCATCTGTGAACCAGTCTGGCCTATTCTTGAAATATAACAGGAAAGAAAAAAAATGCTTGTTCACAGAATTACAGGTCTACACTGCAGTAAAATGTGGGCTTATTCTGGTGGTTCTAGTATGAAGGTTGCAAGTATTTCAATGAGCTGATAATGCACAAGATGTGATGATGAGGAAGCAGGCTTTTAGTATGGTGCAGAATGTCAGAAAAATCTGAGTGTCTTTTCTTGAACTTGGACTAGATTTTCATAGAATCATAGAATCACAGGATGGTCTGGGTTGGCAGGGACCATAAAGATTGTCTAGTTCCAACCCCCCAGCGATGGGCAGACACACCTCCCACCAGATCAGGCTGCTTGACGCCCCTTCAAACCTGGCCTTGAACAGTTCCAGGGATGGGGCATCCACAGCTTTCCTGGGCAACCTCTGCCAGTGCCTCACCACCCTCAGTATGAAGAATTTTTTCCCTAATGTTTAATTTAAATCTTCCCCACTTCCAACTTAAATCTGTTCCCCTTCATTCTATCACTACATGCCCTTGTCAAAAGTCTCTCTCCAGCTTTCTTGTAGCCCCCTTCAGCTACTGGAAGTCCGCTGTAAATCTCCCTGGAGCCTTCTCTTCTCCAGGCTGAACAACCACAACTCTCTCAACCTGACCTCATAGCAGAGGTGCTCTAGCCCTCTGATCATCCTTGTGGCCTTCCTCTGGATCCGTTCCAACAGTGCCATGTACTTTTTATGTTGAGGATGCCAGAACTGGACACAGTATCCCCGTGGGGTCTCATGAGAGCAGAGTAGCAAGGAAGAATCACCTCCTTCCACCCACTGGCTAAACTTCTTTTGATGCAGCCCAGGATACATATGGCCTTCTGGGCTGACAGCACACATTTCCAGCTCATGCCAATCTTCTCATCAATTAGCACCCCCAAGTCCTTCTCTGCAGGGCTGCTCTCAGCCACGTTGTCCCCTAGCCTGTATTGAAACTGCAGACTGTCCCAATTCAGGTGTAGGACCTTGCACTTGGCCTTGTTGAACATCATGAGGTTCACATAGGCTCACTTCTCCAGCTTGTCCAGGTCCCTCTGGATGACACCCTGACATTTCAATAAAAGTTAGTTTAGATCAACACAACAGCATATCAGTAGCTTAATTACTGATGCTTTAATTGCCAGCTATCTGCCCTTCTTCTTTCTGTTGTTTTTATATGCCCGAATGTTGATTTCTAGTTCAGTTTATACAGCCACTCTAGGCTAAAAGTGCCAAAGAGTATACCAGTGATGTGTATGAACTAGGAAACTAGTATATATAAGAAGTGTGTAAGTATGGATGTAAGTATGTATCAGAATTTACTAATATATTTATATGCTCATATATAGTTTACAAATAAATATACTTGCATAACTGCATGTCAAAAGTATCATACACTGAGGTAAGTTTTGGGTTGTGGTTTTCATGGTGTCATATGTTCCATGCAGAGAAAAGAACAGGTGGATTTCCACATTAAAAAAAAGAATTATCTAAGAGGTACTAATACATAGCAATATTTACGAATTTTCATTGATGATTCCAGAGTTAGGAAAGAGTGCATTTACAGATTAAATGAACATACACCAAAGCATTTTTTAGGTAGATTTCACTTATTCAAGTCAAGTAAAAACACAAAGAGAATAGGAAATGCTGTTGCTTGACACTAGAGACAGTGGAGAAGATTTAGGGATTTATCTTTCTAACAGGATTTAGAGAGCTTAGTGCACTCTTGCTTTTAGGTCTAATATAGGAGCATTTTTTTGTACGCAGGGATTTGACAAACAAACTTTATTTGATCTTTGTGAGGAGCTTAAAGAATACTCTAAGGCAATGCAGTGAAGAACTACCCACTGCATGAATAAGAAATGCTTTATCTGTCATCCTAAACTTTGGCCAGAAGGTCTCTATAAATTTGGTACATTCTGTCACTTTAACAATTTTTTTTTTTGTCCTGATCCTGTGCTATTTTCTCCTAGTAAGTCCAGCATTGCTTCAGGATTTTAGAAAAAGCATGATGAATCCAGTTCTGAGATGGATGTCATGCTTATATTCTCTCTCTCAATATTATTAATATACCTAACATATGCATCCATTTTCAAACAAATAATTATTTCTCTAAGTTAAAACATACTAAATGCCTGCAAATTGCTCTTTGTAGATGAGGAAAGGTATTAAGAATCGTTTCTTGAAATAAACTTTCAGTTTAACACTATAATACATATTTTGCAGCACAGAAATGCATATGGTTGCATACAAATTCTGTTCCAATTTTGTAGTTAACAATACTTATCTTCTTAATTTTAATTAAAAAATATATGCATATCTGTTCTTTTTGAAGGAGAAAGAGGATTTTAAAATTACAGTGCAAAGTAAGCTTACAATTATCTTTCTCTGTTTAACAAATAACTTTGGTTTCCTATGGTATTTTCTTTGAAAATACTAAAGCCTTCAGACAAAGAGCTTAATAAGGCTATTAGTCTTGGGAAATAACAAAATTTGAATGTAAGCTTAAATAAAACCAGCATATTGCCTGTTTCTCTAAAAAAGATGCAAATGACTGAAATGAAGTCTGGTTAGACAGGACTCAGACAACTGTATAGATATATCAATTACTTATTACAATTTTCCAATCAGTCCAATGCAATTGGGTAATACTTTTTAGTTCAACTTACAACTAGCTTTAGGATGAAAATGGAGACTTGATTTAATTTATAATAATGTGTTTTGTCTAATGAGTTCATTTCTAAAGAAATGAATATAGGAAAAGTCATTTACCATGTGTTACAAATCTGGCTGTATTTTGAAATAAATTAACATCTGAGCATGATTATGATAGTTAGGATAAAATCACTTAGGAATCAGCCCAATGGTGGAATGATTAAGTAATTTAGAAACAGATTCTTGAAAAAATTGGTTATGACTCTATAGTTGTGTACAACACTATAGTCCCACTATTAAGCCCACTTACTTTCTGCTCAGGATCTTATTTCTACTCTGATTTTCTAAAAGGCATATACTACTTACTGGAGATAAAGGAGAATAGTGAATAAGTAGACTTCCAGTGAAAAAATTTTAAGCAGACTTTCCTTAGAGTATTTCAAGTATTTCTGCCCATGCTTAAATGTGATCTGCAACCCCTGGGGCCCAGGATCTCCCACATCAGCCACAACCCGCTGTGTTGGTGGCTCTATGGCCTGGGGTGGCAATCTTTATCAAAAATCTTTCACAGGAACTAGGTTTTGTCCATGCAGTTCATTCCCATTAGGTCATGCAACTACGGAATATTTTTTTTGAGACAGATTTTTCAAGTGATTCCTTTAGAAAGGTCCATCTTTGGAAATATCTGAAAATACAAATTGACTAAGGCTTGTTTCTGCTGTATATTAAAAAGAGAGAAAGAATTTTACTCAGTTTTATTTTGGCTGTTTCGTTTGAGCTGTTTTCAGTTATGTGTTTCAGCAGCAAGGCTTAGATCCTCAAAATCCTCACGCAATTAGCATTAAATATTTTAATGAATACAATGTCAAAACTCTGATAAACATGCCTATTATGTATATATGTGTATATGTATGTATTACTACCCTTACTTAGGGATATACTATGCTTTCATGGATTTTATTTCCTTTGTGCTGGTCATTTTTTAATCAATAACATTTGGGAGTATTGTAGTTTCATATGCGTGTTAGAACTCTAAGCAAATACTTCTGTTCTTTGGGTTGATATTTTTGTTACCTATGATACATTTTAATGTTTTCTTTTTCTGGTTTCTTTTTTTTTAACATTCTTGCAAAACACCTACAGGAATAATTTCTTTGTAGGCAATGAGTTAGAGAACACGCAAAGGGTGATAAAAAAGCATTACTTGACCTTTTTAAATTTCTGCAAGCCAACTGATTATCTTATTTTGCAAATGGTTCAAAAAATAGTCAGTCTCAAAAGATATCTTAGATAAGAGGAGGTAAAAAAAGTCCTTAATGCCACCTTGACTTCATATATAGCATTACAGTGCTGCTTCTCTGTCACCCATACAGACAAAAATTAGAAGCAACTGAAGATCTTCACTGTACTCATAGATAAGTATAGATTTGTGATCACAGATGTACTTATTTCTGCATAAGTGAGAACTACTGGATTTTATTATAGGTTCTTTTCTGATGCATATCTCAACAGTGTGAAAATGGGTTAAACTATTGTACATTGCTCCCCTAGAAACAGTGTACTCATGATGGAAAATTGATGGCATTTTAAACAGAAAGCAAGAGCTATTGTGGTCTAAGAGAGAAAAAAAATATAAGCTTGGTTCTTGGGCTAGATCAACTGCTATTTCTGTAGTTAAATTGAAGCACAAACTAATAAAGTTTGTTCTTTACATGCACCTATCTCTTTTTAGAGAACAAAGTTAATATTTTGAAATATTTTGAAACCTAAAATACCCTTGATTTCCTGCAAGATCCTCAGGAAAGTATGCATGGAAACGTACTGTTGATACACAAGGACACAAAGATGTGCTATAAACACATCTCTTCAATTTTACAGTTTTCCCATTAGTATTTGATATAATTATATGGTAAAATTACTTTTCTGTGCAGGGTGCTCAGATTCACTTGTTCTGTGACAGCAGATATGCCTGAAGTCACACCCAATGAAGCAGCCACTAACAACTTCAAAAGGAACAGTTTTGTCCTGATGTCACCAATTGAGATGGGACTATTACATTGTTGAACCACTTCATAGAGGGGAAATGTGTTATGTGCTCAAGGCCATGCATGAGAACAGGAATAGGTAAAACCAGAGTTTTCTAAGTAACTAAGTAAGTAAAAAAGTTATAAGCCTGGATGCATTTGAAAAATCTCACAAGGCATCCTATTTTGAAGCTTAGCTCTTTGAATGCTTTTGCAATCTCTCCCTTATCACTATGAAAAATAGCTGAGCCTGTAGCTGAACGATAGCTCATGTCACTCAAGATTTTCAAAGTTGATCCGCAAAGTAGAAGAAAGTGTCCCCATTCCAAATAATTTCTACTCTTTGCAGAAAATAACAATATTGATGAAAAATGAAAAACCTTGAAAGCTTGAACCTTAGTGCTTTCTGGGACAATGGACAGGTAGATTTAAAAAAAGCAAGCATCACATCTATTTTGGAAATATATATTTACAGAATAAAAGAATAGCAAAAAATGCTGAGTGGTAAAGCAAATAGTGGATTCTGTTCTCATATGCTTTGATGTGAATTTGCATGATATTAAAATGTGCTTTTAAGTGGAAAAGAGAGATAAGAAATCTTTGGTGTATAGTTTTTCTATTGTGTATTAGCTAGCTCTTAATCTCACATTTAAAACATTTCTCTGCAGAGAACAGAAGCACTGATACATGATTTACAAAAGAAGCTATATAATAAAAACCCAGCTAATATTTTATTAAAACTGTTCAGGAAAAATGCACCACCCAATTACCAGTGGCACAAACTCTTCAGTGAAATTCTTTAGTAATATACATTTTTCCAAAAGTAAAGATGACTTTTCTTTATGCTAGTAATTGAATAATGACCATTTTTAATAACTTTAATCCAAGAACCAGTTTTACTTTTGTCAGTTTAGAGAGCTTTTTCCAGCAATATGTAGTCTTGTGCTACATTGGCTGAATGGGAGTCAAAATTCAATTAACTAAACAAAGTATACATTTTTAACATATCCTGAGACAAACATGCAATAATTATTGTCTAAGCCAATTGTATATCTTTCATCTCTAGAGAGACTAGTTTGCATTGTAGGTATTTTGTGCATTTACATAAATATTTATGGAACATTAGCAATATGAAACAAAAAAACAGAGCCGAATTTTATTCATGTCTTTTTTTGTTGTTCGCATCAGAGTTTTTGTTCTTTTTTTCCCTACTTACTTTATTGTGCCATGATCATCACATGCTAGCCATATATAATTGGATTTTACTTGTCGTGTCTTCACATTTCTCTGAGATGAGAAGCATCAAAGAGAGCAGTTCCCAGTTTGCTCTTCCTTATCTTCACCAGTTCATTTTTTTTCCTGCTCTGTAACAATGAAATGTGAATCTCTTCAGAGCCTTTGGGCCAGAACAGAAGGTAGTAATTGAGTCTCCCACTGTTTTTGCTATTAGTTGTCTTCCTGCTGGAGATCTTTAAAGTTTTTGAAGGCTTGCTTTTGGAGCTCATGAAGCTTAGTCCTGTGAATTAATGTCTCTGCTGTCCCTTGAAATGCTTTTGCTTTTCTTGACATTCTCACTGGGAAGCGTTTGCTGCCAGAGCTACTCCAAACACCTCTTGTAAGCATTTCTGTCACCTGTCTGGATTAAAACCAAAAAAAAAAACCCAACTATATGTAAGTAGAAACAGCAAATACAAAGCATAATTTTTGACTACAGGAAGTAATTGTGATTTTTTTTAAATGCTGACTGCGTCCTGGGAAGCCTCTGAACCTGTTCTGGAGTACACTGAATTTATGTTAAGGATGTATTTCAAGGATGGACAACTACAATTTATCACTACTAGGAAACATGAACAACATCATTAGAATTTTAAATAAAAGGAATGTAAAAAATGCCCAAGTAAAAATGGCTGCAGTGTTTAAAATAAATAGATATTGAGCTAACTCCAATTAATTATAATTGCAGTCTAATTCATCAGGATTGAGCTGATCCTGATACGAAAACATGATGTAGCATACAGAACACTCTCCCTGGCTGGAAGTGGGGGCATTCAGCCTTAAACCTGGGGAGGAGCTGGGTTAGATGAGAAGTTAGAAAAGCATCTGGAAAAAAAAAATGAAGCTTGTGGTTATTTCATGCTTTTGAAAGTATATGAAGAGCTCAAAGAGGAGAAACTGTGGGTTCTTCTTCTGACAGGTGGTGTTGAGGAGCAAGACTGATAAAAGTTGAGTGTTGCTTTGGTGTGTTGTGTTTTGATCTTGGAATAGTGGGAAACTTGCCATAATAGATAAAATAGAGTAGATCTCACAGACACTGTAAGAGTATTTCAAACTTTTCTAGAGAGTTTTTCTGCCCATTTCCTTTTCTGTCTAGGATGTGTTTCTATGGGGACAAGTTACTAAATTAAATCAGTTGGTGTCCCAAAGTATTTTCACCTCACTTTGTTACTTTAAATAAGGCAGCCTTCAGGGAGCCGGTCAGTATAGCAGGGAGTGCATCACCTGAAAATACAGGTATGGGATTGGATGTTTGCTTTAATGTTTGATGTACCAGAGGTGTCTGATGAAATAGTGAAAAAAAAGATCATTTTCTTTCCAAGGGTGAATTGGTGTTTCTTCTGATCCATTACAAGATATTTTGAAACTTTCAGATAGCTTTCTAAGGTGCCCCTTCTGATGTATTTCTATCTTTGTGATAAATGCATCTATTTTCATATTCTTTGGTCCTAACACACTTTTATTTCAAATGTATTTTAACTATGATAGATAAGGAGTGCAAAATGTTGAGAAGGTCTACTTTTAGTGAGTCTCTAACTCATTAAAGCATGTGACTATATAAATAAATACCTGAAGTACTTCAGATTGTGTATGAAAGAAATGCTGTGTTACACAGGGAAGATAAAACAGAGCCTTTATAGATTCATTTTCTGTTGATTTTGTTTGTTTGCTTTGGTTGGGGTTTTTTATGTGCTCCTCTGTTCTCCCTTTTCTAGTAAGAGAGGCTTCTAGGTTGGGGGAAGGGGGGAGTAGAAGCAAAAATAGATGAAATTTATCTTTCTGTCCAGTTTCAATAATCTCAGGAAAACCTGCCATTTTGGGATAATAATAACCCTTGAAGAGTTACAGGGTTTCTGCTCGGTACATCTCTTGTATCTTGAACAGGCTTGGGGAAATGTGCTTTATGGGTCTTTCTGTGGGCTAGATAAGCATTGTGGAAAATGAGGGAGGATTAAAAAAATACCAGGACAATGTCTTCTTTTACATATTTAAGTCCTAAACTCCGTTTATCTCCTCATGAGTGGATAAACAAAGCTCCAATACCAAAAAATCTTCCATCTTCCATCTAGAATCTTGGCGCATTCTAGAGCTGTAGATAGTTTCTTGTGAAGAACTTGTCAACAGCAAGTCTTGCAGAAGCCTTCTCAAGGACTTTACACAATTAAGTTTCAGGCTCCTGTCGAATTTGAATTTACATTTAAATCTTAAAAAACTTCTATAGCAAGGTAACACCATGATGTTTGCCTCTCTCATTTTTAAAGCAATGGAGGTATGTAGGAGAGGAACATGACAGGATGAAAATAGTTCAGGAAAGATTATAGAGAGGTCAGCATTGATACCTTTCTGTAAAACAGCACATATGAAATAATATGTAGTAGGAAGATTTCTATGACACATGGTTGTTGTTACTGCTGTGACCACCTGTATGATTGACCTTGGACTGCCAATAAATCAAAACTGTCTGTCTAAAGTGAATTCCCTCATTAGCTGGAAAAGAAGCTATTTTTTTTACAACTTATTTTGAAGATAATATTACTTCTACCAGTGTCAGATATTATGATGATAAACTCAGCAGTAATAAGCTCAGAATAGTGAAAAGGAGTCAAAATACAAAGGTATAGTGTACTACATTCCTTAATCTGCTGTTTAATGAACTACACAGAACTGATGAGGCAATGATTCAGATATAAATAAGATAATCTGCAAATCTGCAACATGTATAGGTAGAAATAACTTTTCCAAGCTAATATCTTTCTGATCCAACAAGATGATAAAATCTCTGCAGAAGCTGTGTAAGTCACAAACACATTATGCTATTGATGGAGGGATATCCAATTTCCACTAGTTAGAGCAAGATGGCTTTTGAGGATGATCTATAATACTGGATTTGAAAGTTTTGAAAGTTATCAACTCAGAGTTTTATGCAAAGCAATAATTTTACCTTTCTTCTTTCTCAAGTTTTTCGGGTTTTGGACTTGGAATATTCTTGCTTAAGTTACATTTTCAAGTCCAAAGATATAGGCAATTGGAGTGACTAACAGAATGGGGGTTTTAATGTGTTTAGAAAACAATGGCTACAGCTGCTTTTTTATTTTGTGCTCTCTATGTATTTTTAGATATTTGGTGGTTTTAGTCATCTAAGTTTAATATTAAACTAAATTATTTTGTAATTAATTTTTATAGCATCTGTATCTGAAAAATGGTAAATTTGCCTTGTCTTCTTAAAATCTGTATGTTCTAAATCAATGGGGAGATGTTAATATGTTCAAAGTCAGGAGGTTATATCTATAGAGGTAAGTTTTATTTTTAATGGCAACGTTGCAAGTTAATGATTACTCTGTAGCTGTTAAGTTTGCTAATGACTCAGATGAAGATTCAGTGTAGCTATATTTAAGGCAAAGAATCTTAGAGAGGAAACTTCTCTCACCCTTAGCTTTTGTGTAATATTTTTACAGTAGAAGGTGATGATGAATAAATCCCATGCACAGGGTCTAAAAAAGCATACATAATTATAAAATTGTCAGATAAATATAAGAAATGTGACAGATGTAAGAAAGGAATCCATAGTACAGTTGGGGTTTTTTGTTCAGGAAAGTGTTTTCTAACATGAAAAATTACTCTATAAAACTGCTAGTTAGTAGGACAAGTATGATAAGGAATGAGAAATATCATAGCAAAATGTAGCATGGTACTTGGTAGGACATAGTTTCTGATTTAGTGTGTCTTCTAAATTAATCTCTGTCTCGTTGATTCTAAAGAAAAGGGGAAGAAACTTAATTTATGATCTTGGAGAAGGATGACTGGGCATGAATGTCCTATGAAACTGATGCATGGGATGGAATTAAATTAATTTTACTCGCATCAAGCTGAAATCTGTCAAAAATCAGGAATATTTGATTATTCAGGCATGAAATTCACTGCATTCAGGCTTTGTGATTTCACTTTAAAAAAAAATTATTCTGACCATTATAAATTGAGTTTGTGAATATAGAATGAATTTTATTGCCTTTAGTGATTAAGAGTAATACAACACTTTTTACTGTATTAACATTTTTCATTATTGGATTCAACTTTTGGGTAATATGTATGAGTGTTTAAGCAATAATTAAAATTTTTGCGTTTCTTACTACAGGCATTACTGAAATTTATCACACGGAAACCTGCAAATCAATGAAATTCTGAAGATAACCAGTGTATTTTGATGAAAGAATAAATTCTGCACATTTCAACCTTCTGCCCTCCAAACTCTTTAAAAAAAAGATAGAATCAGAAGTGTCGTGTTTCATGCTTGATCAAATTAATACTGAAAACAGACATTATTGCTAGCTTCTTATTGACAGTTTTTCCAATAAAGAATTACTTACAATGTGAAATAATGTATAGTATTCATAAATGGGTTTCCAAAACGGAGTATAATACAAAAGACATACCTTGCAGAAAGTATGTGAGAAGATACAGTTTCTGGGGGGGGATTCATATTAATAATTTGATCATTAAATCACTTAAAATTGCCAGTTGCATCCCCTCTTCAAAAAAACAAAACCAAAAAAACCCCAGAAAACACATACTCTTCTCCTGTTCTTTGTTTTGACTTGAGTGCTATATTGGCAAAACCAAAGATCACATTTTGCATTAATCGCTTCTTTATAAGGTCTTTTCTGTAAATGCTGGTAGTTGTGAATGGAATATTCTCTTAATAACAAAATATCTACATTAACTTCCTATCTCCCTCTGCTGCCTGTGGGTTGTGGGGTGTGGGGGAATTCCTTGAGTATGTAAGTTTTATTTTCAAGATGTATGACACCAGTGATAGTGGTACTTAAACTATCATGACAGTTTCAATAACAGCAAATGTACTGTTGGTGCACTGCTAAGGAACTGCTAAGCCTTCAGAAAAACTGTGGGTTTTACAGGTAATTCTTTTAAGTATATAACAAGACTGATAGTGAATGTGAGTCTTGTTTTATATGGAAAGGAATTGATGAAAGTCTTCCTCTTGTGTGTATAAAATACTTCTAAAGATACTGTAAAGCTCTGTCCATATGTGAGTAAGAACAATAGTGACTAATACACTTGCAGACAGTCTTCTAAGAATCAGCATAGACAATAGAGTAGTGTTGTTGAAGTACATGTCTTTTTTTAAACAGAGTTCCTAAGATGTATATGAAAGTGAAAACCATGTTTTAAATCAAGATAGGAAGAGCCATTTGTGAGAAGATGAGAAAATTTAATGTCTTTCTTTGGGAAATAAAAATAAAAACTTGTAAGTATAGTAATAAAAATCAGAGAAATGTTATATGCAACAGGACTCCCTCTTTTCACATGTTTTGCCGTTCAAAGCTTCTCATGTTTATCTCCTTTTCTTCTGCTGAAGAAGCTGTGGGTTGAGGTAAAGTAGGGTGATGATGGTTGGGTGGCAGCTGGGTTTTGTAAAATGTTAGCTTTAGCAGTACCTTGATTAAGTAAAGAACATGAATTATGTAGCAGACTTATAGGTGACACAGCTTTTACTGCTTGACGTAATTTGATCCTAACACAGGAACCAAACTGCCTTTGGGCCCTGGGCTGGCAAGATCTCGTGCATGTCTCAGGAGCCTCCATAACAGAAGACTACAAAAAGAGAAGGAATTGTTAAACTTAGTCAGAACATCTCTGCTTCTGTAATCTCATCATGATATGATATCCTGAAGCTACAAAACAGGCTAGAGACCCATCAGGTTTGCTTTCCTCTATGCAACTGTAAACTGCCACAGTTAAAGGTATGCCAGAATCATTGAAGCTGAGACAGAGTGGTATTTGGTGTATGTATATGCTATATGATTAACGAAACTCTGTGCTAGTATCTTGGATCATCTGTAAACACGGCACCTGATCGTAGTATAATCAAGCACTTAATAACCTTATTTTTCTCAGACTTATCAGCACGACAATGACTGTGAAGTTTAGTCTCACCTAATAGGATTTTTCTCTTTTCCAAATCAAAAGACTTTAAAAGGAAGAAATCTCGGGAATCACCACAGTGGACCAGGTCCTCAAGTAATAGAACAAACTAATAAAATATAAAATATTAATATTGTTGTGTTCTGGCATAACTTATTTTACAAGGAGTTGTTTTATGGTGTACGCTGTAGAAATCTAATAAGGTAATACTTAGTCTGGCAGGTGCAAGATCCAGTTAGAGTGTATTTTGGTGATAAGGCTATCTCATTGAAAGTTACTTCAATCCTGAAAAAGACTTCTTTCTATTCTGTGTGAATAAAAATGTGTAGGATGACTTGTTTTCAAAAGGACATATTAATTATTAATTTTCAGCTCTTAAATACACAGGATATATCAGAATACAGGTTTTGTTTAGTTTTGGTAAGAATTGACGTTTTCTCTTTTTTAGGATACATAGGATCCTAAAGATACTTTGTCAATATGTCTATGTCTTCAAAGAAAATGAACACAGCTACTTCTGGTAGCTAAGCAGCTTGTTTCTATGGAAGTATTTTGTTTTCTTTAAAACATTTTTGTTTTCTTTAAAACACAAACCATCTGAAATAAACACCATCAGTGTGACAGATGCAGATGTTCATGTATCCATTCCTTTGGGACAGATTATGAACAATCAGTTTTGTTTGGCAACCGATGCTCAAGAAATACTTCTTACTTGCTGGAGGTACTGAGTGATATGGTGTTCTGGATCGCAATGGGAAGTGAATAAATGCCATCTTTGATTCCACTCCGGCAGGAACAAATAAGTAATTTTGTGGCTGCTTGGGAATACAAAGCCAGGCAGGATGCAAGTGCTGACCCACCTCCAAAGGCTCTTGTTCCTACCTACATGTCAAGACTTTGTTAATGTCCTAGAAATAGATTATTTTATTTTTTTTTAAATCATATCACAAACTATGGTTATTTGTTATTAACCCTGGAATATCTAAAAGCTCTCCATTGAAGTGCTGCCCAGCATAATCGTCCATTTTTATGAGTGTAGGGAAATTATGTGCCTTGTGAAGAGTTAGTTCAGGGTAGACGTAACACATAATAATCTTCAACGGTTACTTCTGAAATCTTGAAGGTAGCTAACAGATGGTATTTGAAGTAGTCTGTAAATCTGTCAAGCTTGTGAATTAACTAGTCAAATGGTTGGCATATATTTCCTGAAATAAACACCTATTTACCTTTTCTCTGTCTCACTATTAAGAATTCATAACTTCAATTTATGTCTTGTAGCAGTGTTTAAGATATGACTGATTCTGAAAGGGTTAGTGCAAACAGAAGTATATGAAATATCTTGTTCATCCTGTAGGTAGGGACAAGAAGCCTGCATTTTTGTGGAATTACTTGATGCTGCCTTGGGTGAGAGTTTGCTTATGATCTTACTCTGCTTACAACTAGACTAGGTTTTAAAAGTATTAGAAGTAGCATAGCTAGTAGAAGAGAGAAATTACTATTATCCGCTGCTCAGCACTCAGTAGACACCATTCAGAACACTGTGTTCAGTTTTGGCACCACATCATAACCAGTATAATAGAAGAATAGTATTATTTATGATCAGTGACATCAATAAACTGGAAAGGGTCGGTAGGGGCAGGGCTGGAGCAAATGTTAAGGTACTGGAGCACTTCATCTCTAAGGAGAGGTTTAGGATATGAGGCTTGTTCAGTCAGGGGAAGAAAAGGCTTTTGGGAGGAAGCGGCTAGAGCCACAAGTAAGTCAGGATCTTCACTTCTCCAACCAAGTTCTCAGTTTAGACCAGATCTCCAGTGATACCTTCTGTATTGACTTTCTCTTCCTTTTGGATAAACTGCTTTTAGCTGCTTCCTACAGCACTTAGCCACAGATATTAGTGTTAAATGAACAATGTGTCTAAAAAAGTAAGGAGAAAGTATGGCGGTTAGAAAAACAATAAACTTTTCTGGTTTGGTTTTATTTATTAGTTCATCAGAGATCTGATTAAAGAAAACAGTCAGAAGTAGCATGGTTTAAATGTTATTTCCTAAAGCAATTATATAGAACTGGAGTGGATGTTGACAGTTCCATAGGAGAAGTTGTATAGGTCAAGTAATGTTGAATATCTATACTGCAAGATACTCAGCTACAAGTAGCAGCGACTGTTATTTAAGGATAAATAAATTCTAGGCTAAAGTCTTTCTGCTCTTGGTGGTATTCCCATGAATTACTGAAAACATAAAGTTAAGCATACCTTAAATTTCTGCAAAAGGCAATCAAGTTTATCAATGTGCTTAGTGTTGTTTTTTTCTGAACAGAAAATGACAAGAGAGACAAGGACATACAACTACTCTCAAGGTATATAATGGTAGGATACCAAAATTAAATCTTACACAAATCTTCACAACAGTTACTTTTCAGTTAAAGACTAGGGCTGAAGAAATAAATTTGTTGGTCTGCCCTTTCTTTCTTAGACTTTAGTCAATCCTGCAATTAGTATGCAGCAAAGTTAATAGGTGCTCTCAAAGGGATCAATGGTATCCACGTTCTGCAGGACTCAATTCTTTGCTGGGCAGCAAAAGAATTTTGTCATCTGCTCATCTTTTGTTTAGAACTCACCTCACTGTGAAGAGGATTTCATTGCCCACATGTTGCCAGTATCTTTGTTTTTTAACTAAACTCTGTCTAAATGTGGAGTCCTCATTTAGAGCTTAGAGTTAAGTCTAAACTGCAGAAAGATTATTTGCTTTTTACTGGGACCTAGGATTTCATTAATGACTCAAACAGTAGAAACTTAGTGCTGTAAAATGAAGGAAAGTTCACGTATAAGGTGCTTACCAGGTTTTTAACTAGATATATTTCCTAAATAAATTATTTAGGAATACTGAGTCATCTTCCAGAGCTAATTAAAGTCATAAATGTGGATACATAGATAATCATAAATACATTTGTTGATTACAAACCCAGAGTAATGGTAATTTATTTGCAAGTAGATTTCAAAGACCAGTGAACAAAATAATGTTGCAATTCAGCTTTAGTGTTCAGTACCTCAAAGATTAGACCACTATCAATGTACAGAATGATTAAGATGCAAGACCCTTTTAGCAGTCAAACACAGCCTCATAAACTCATCCAATTAAAGAGTTATGGCAATTTGTCAATGAAATATACATGCAACTCTTTATTTAGTTTATGAATTCATATTTGTACCTGTGTAATCTACCTGGTTTTAATTTATAGATTAACAAATAAAGGGTCACATTTTATGATCTGAGGTTAACTCCATATAAACTTTTGTATTAAATAAGAATTATGCTATACACAGACTATTAGTGCTTTTATTACTCTGTATTTATTTATCACATAGAGTATGCTATTGTTGCTAACTTTCCTGTACTCCAAGAAGATATTTAGTGCTTAGAAACTGCAGAAAACCAATTATGAAGATGTGATTCACAGCTTGCGCTAAAGTACTTATTAACTTAATGTAGTCTATTCTAGTAAACTTCATTTCTCAAATGAGAATTTACCTAAGTATCACAGAAAAAAATCAAGCCACACCATTGAGAGCTCATAACGCTTAGGCTTTTGACAGCCAAGCTGAACAAAATACAGAACTGAAGTACTGCTTGCCTCTCACTTGCACTAATTCCTACAGCTTAATCAATTTATTGTTGGTACTAAGCAGAACAGACCTATACCAAAACCCAGATCTACAGCAACCACAGGAAGAGGTGAAAAGTCGAGATTCTCTGAGAACACTGTGGGTTTTTTAACCTATATTACACCTAACTCTCTGCAGTTAATAGTGAAAGTACGGTGTTCTGTGATTCAAAAAACTTACCTCTATTGGCTAAACAGAAAACGAAGTATTTTCTTAGTTGCAATGGAATGGGAACTTTGAAATTCTCCTTCTCCAAGTCTTAAATCTAATCTAACATAATTTTTATTCATATTTTTGTTATATAAATTACATAATATCATTATTATATTATAATACATATATATATATATAGTATATTTATATTGAGGTAACAGAACAGTAATTTTTTCCCTGACTTCATGATAAGCTTATAAAAGGAAAAAACCCATGAAGTCATAATTATTCTGAATAATGTAAATACCTTTAACTGGTAGAAAAACTCAAATCACTCAGCATAGTTTTTTGGTTGGAAAATATCAAGCTCTCAGAAGTGTTTTTCCACAATTGTCTACCATACAGTATGTGCACACAAAAAAGTTATATCTAATGTTTTGCATTAGAACAAATCAAGCATATATTTGTGGCACAAGGAGAGGGAAAACACAGCAGTCTGTGAAGTGCTTGTCTGACAAAACTCTAGTCATTTCAATGAAGCAGGCAACAGTCTTTCAAACAAACACTGTCATGGTAACAGGAGACACATCAGGAGTTCTAAAAATAAATATAGCAAGACTAATGATGCAAGACTTTCTCTCATTGACACAGAAAAGGATATATCTTTATTAGAGTAGTCCAGATAATGGAAGCAGTTTCTGTGAGTTCAGATTTTTGTTGAAGTATTGATGTAATGAATACTTTAGCTTACATGTTGAAACAGCAATCTGTCTCTCATACAAAGCTGAACTTGAAACTGAAGCAGCAGCAGCAGTAAATCTTCCGGTGAAATTAAAATTCAAAATACTTTCTATACATTTTCTGCTTCAAAGTTGGTTCATTGAAGCAGATACTGCAGGGTGGAGGCAGAGCCACTCCTGTCACAGGTAGTGTAGTTGGTAAAATTATTTGGGAGGGTGATATCCCTTACTTCCTGCAATAAATTTATATCTGTTTTAAAAGATGCATCTTCCCTACGTATGGACGCATTTGTACTTTTTTGATGTTAGTTCTTAAGGATTGTCTTAAGAGCTGATTAATCACAGATTCATACAGTTCTCTTCTTAGATATACTGTTGACCCTGCAATATCATTACACAGTTCTTTTAGCCATTTAAATCTTACTGAAGTACTTTAGTGTCTATGGAACTTGACCTTTTAAACTGCCAATATAGACTACTTTGCATATTGGAATGAAGTGCCTCCACCTAGTAGTGTTGTTTCAAAACATTCTATTTTCGTAGAATGTCAGGGCCATATTTTGGTTATTTAATTTCTTTTAATACCTTGCTAAGTGTTTGTGCTAGAGAAACAGGGTCCAGCTACTTCTGCTGGACCTCTGCTTCTACTTTTACTGTACTTCTTAATGACTACTTTTACTCCTTATATTTTATTATATTCAAGGAACTATGCAGTCAGTTATATATTAGGAAAGTATCCGAGTCTTTAGAAACCCCTTAATTACTATCCTCTGATCACTTTTTTGTAGGCACTGTGTTTTGAAAAATTAATATTTTGAAAATACTATTTACTTGTTTCTGTAGTATTTTCTCTTTTCTGGTCATTTTTACCATTTGGAGTTCCAATAGGAGCTAATTCACTATTATTTTTAGAGTATTGACTCTAAAACTGAACACCATAAGAGGCTACACTGTGCTCACGTGGCAGAACGCTCAGTTACTTTTCCTTAATACAGATCCAAAAGTGATGAAGAAAGTGATTTTGTCTTCCTCCCTGGAATTTGCAGTGGTAGATTTAGAAGGGTTTCTTAATCAAGGACCAAACAAAATAAATCCTACAGCACAAAAAGCCTTAAGGTCAACTGATGGGATGTTACTGTTAGTTTAGACATGTTTCTGCATTCCTGGCTTGATTAGTATGATATTCGCATTTGAGATTTTCATAATACATGGTAATGTAACCTGATTAAATACCTCAGCTGTGTAATACAAATAGACCAGTGAACATTGAAGGGAACTGGATTCTGAACATCATGCTGGTAAGTGGAAATATATATTCCAGTTCCTACTTTAAATAAGGTCTAAACAAGACTATTCTTAGGCAATATTCCCCCTTCTCCTCTCTTAGAGGAAATGTAATTTTTCTTTAAAAGAGTTGAGTCTAATTTGGGGGGTTTTGTTGTTCATTGCTGGTCTTGAAATACTGAAGATCATTTCCACAAAGTACTGAGATTATGAAGATGTTTTGCTGTTAGATTGCAGTTGTACTTGAAACATTTTGGTATACAATTAAGTATAGCACTTGTATTATCTTTATGATATTTCTATTTTTTTAACTGATCTATTGACAGAAATATGTGCTATCTCTAGAAAACTTTTCTCTCTTTTGTTAGTTCTCCATGTTTAAGTTTAGTATTTAGCATTTGTTTTAGTTTAATGAAGTTAATTGTAAGGGGCTTTCATTTTTAAGACATTATTGAGCTAAATATATAATCTAAAAAGGACAAAATGATAAAGCATATTTTAGATTGTTAGAAAATGATAAAGCATATCTTGTTTTCAATATGCCAACTTCACACTAAACTCAAAAGTGTTTCAGCTAGCAATTTCACAAGCTTGAGCTTAAAATCATTTCTCTTTCTCTTGGCCCATGCACAGTCCACTACACGGCTGTGTGCTGCTCCATTATTGTATTGTGTGCTGCTCCATTATTATATCAGAATCTTTACTCTGAACACAATAGTTCAAATTGGCACTGGTCACTTATTTATGGTCTTGTTTACTACTCTTCTGGCAAACAGATCGATTTAAAGCTTCCCAGATGTGTCTCTTTGTCATCTATGAGCTGGAGAATCATTGATACATTCAGGCCAAAAGGAGATTCTTTATAATTCAGTTTAATGCTTTGCTGTATTTCAAGATATTACACTGTAATAGATTAGTCCTGTGCACTTTTATTTGTAATCTTAACCCACTCTCTCTGAAGAATAAAAGAGCTTTGTAGATTGTCATTTTCTGAGCTTGTCTACATTGCATAAATCTTCTACAAATATGGGAAACCAAAACAAAGCAGAAATGCCTATGTTCTGCCTTTAGATAGCTTTTCTGATGCATTGCGAATGACGATCTGCTTCAGGTTCTACATTTTCCTGGGGACTATTGTGGGCAGGTCTCTATTTGTAGCTTTAAAAAAGAAATTTTAAGTCTCAGCATTTATAAGAAAAGCAGAGACCTCCATACAAATTACAAACCTAAATCATACCTTTACCAACTTTCTTTGAAGTACTTTAAAAAAACAAAAACAAAAACAAAACCACAAAACCCAAATCCACCTTCTTTTAAAATATATGTTGTTTATTTAATTGACACTTCCATGCTAAAAATCTTATTTCAGGTAATGCTTCAATACTGTTCATTTAAAAGTAGTTGTCATACCTTATGACATGACACATCATCTCAGAGAGTATTGTAACTCCAACGCTTTTCTTTGACTACTAGCCTTGATTATAGCCAGCTGAAAAAAAAAAGGTGAAAGCTTTGCTGAAATAAAAATGAGATTTTTTGCACACATGAGTAAAAGCAGATTTGAGCAAGACTTCAAAAGTTACTCCTCTCGTGGGAGGAAACACAAAGATAAAATGATAGCAAAGCACAATTTTATCAATGGCAGCTGAGAGCAGAACTCATTGAAGTTGTTTCTGTCCCCAGCTGCTTGTTGCTCTTGGAAGCTAGCTTTTCAGTGATATAAATGAGGAACTGCTTTGGTTTTCTGTCTGGGATCTGACTATCTTGGATGGTTGTGAAGCCAGGTAATACAGTTATGAAATAACATTTAAGAATATCCTCTCTTTGTCGAGGAATGAAACTTACTTTGCATATTGTGAAACTTCTAAGAAAACTAACAAAGCTTAACACATCAGATGATAGTGCAGACAATGAATACTGTCATACAAAAGCTGATATGTTGATCAAGGCTCTGTACTGGTAGGAATAACAAGACAGTCCTCATTCAAAAGAGCTTACAATAGGCACTTTCAAGCTTTCTCTGAGGAGACTGAGCCATTGAGACACTTCAGGAAAAATCTTAGTGTCTGTGAGAAAAAGTCCCCTCCTTTGTTTCTAGTTGGTATTATAACAGAATGATTAAAAACTTGCTCTTTAGCTTTTCAGAAAATTCAAATTGTATATGTACTGCATCCCCATTTTCATGCATTCTCTCTCATCTTTCTTTTTGAAAATTAAAAAGAAGAGAAGGGAAGGGTGGGGAAATGGAGTGGCATCTTGAATGATACAGGTTTTAACTTTTTAGTCCAGGAAAATTATGGTGAGACTTAATTATTCTGTGGGGCTGTCTCTATGTATGTTAAAGTACCTGATGGAGATCATTATATGCCAATGAATCTCTTTAATCTTTCAGGCTAGTCTAGATATGCCCAAGGAATACACTGTTTATAATTTTTAGCAAATTTCCTAACACTTGAGTGAGAGCATTCAGTTTCTCAAAGTCATGTAACTAACTGTGCAAGGTTACTTTGGTAAATAGACACACAATATTTTTAGAATTACATCATAAATTTTGATGTTATCAGACTATTCAAAATCTCAGCAAATCCAAATCCATATGCAAATAATTCTTTAGGTTATTGTAAAACAAACAAAACAGAATCATGAAAAACACTATTTCTGACATTTTTCTGATGTTTCTTCCACAAAAAAACTGAAATGAAACTCAAAAAATTTACAAACTGGCTAGTTCTTGTACAGTGCTCAATCAGTTCTGAAAGTTCTTATTCTACTGTCCAAGCCCCTTTCCATCATCTTCCAACAGTCCTGGAGGACTGGGGAAGTTCCACTGGAATGGAGGCTGGCTGATGTTTTGCCCATCTACAAGAAGGGTCGCAGGGAGGATCCAGGGAACTACAGGTCTGTCAGTCTTACTTTGGTGCCAGGGAAAGTCATGGAGCAGGTGATCTTGAGTGCTATCATGAAGCACAGGCAAGAGAACCGGGTGATCAGGCCCAGTCAACATGGGTTCACGAAAGGCAGGTCTTGCCAAACGAACCTGATCACCTTCTATGACAAAGTGACTTGGCTGCTGGATGAGGGAAAGGCTGTGGATGTATCT
>WAAB01011327.1:0-37775 GCA_013389865.1 Piaya cayana | reverse complement strand
GGAGACCTCATTACCCTCTACAACTACCTGAGGGGAGGTTGTAGAGAGGAAGAAGCTGTCCTCTTCTCCCAAGTGACAGGGGACAGGACAAGAGGGAATGGCCTCAAGCTCCGCCAGGGGAGATTTAGGCTAGACATCAGGAGGAAGTTTTTCACAGAAAGGGTCATTGGGCATTGGAACAGGCTGCCCAGGGAAGTGGTTGATTCACCTTCCCTGGAGGTGTTTAAGGCATGGGTAGATGAGGTGCAGAGGTGCATGGTTTAGTGTTTGATAGGAATGGTTGGACTCAATGATCCGGTGGGTCTCTTCCAACCCGGTGATTCTGTGATTCTATTCTATGATTCTACAGTCAATATATATACTCATATCAGCTGTAACTAAAAGTGGGTGTGAATATTTGCATAGAAGTTCAATTTTCTCATTAGTTACAAACATAAAATGCCTGCTTGTGAAGTTGTAAACAGGGGCGAGCCTTAGCATAGACTAAGAGAGGCATCAGGTTGAACTTATACAAGAAGTATTTTCATAGCCTTCTCTGTGGTACCATCCTCTCACAATCACCTTGTTTCTCCTCACTGCTGAACTGTAGTTTAAGGTCTTATCAAAGCTGATATGCCAGTTAAACTCAATATTTAACTTAAAACACTTATTATACAAAGAGGAATTCTCTGTAAAATACCTGGAGCAGTAACCATTAACAAGTGTTGCTTGCAACTTATTAGCAGCAAACAGTCATACGTAAAAAATAGAGGTATCATTAGGAGAGACATTATCTTTTTTGTAATGCACTAGTAGTCAATTTAAGTGAAATGTTTGCTTCGCTGTTACTCTTTCTTTAATAAAATCAGAAACATGACAAAGAACCTCATAATTAAACATCTTCTAGTTGTGCTTGAATCATCAATACTGTGCTCACAAGCAATATTGAAATCTTAAGCCAAAACTTATGCCTTTTCCTGAAGATAAAATTAAATACAGAGTGGTACTGTGGGACTAAATTGCTGGGTGAAAGAGTCTGAGGATGTCTTCCAGGGTAAAAGTGAGCTATGTGAACCTCATGAGGTTCAATAAGGTCAAGCACAAGATTGTGCACCTAAGTTGGGGAAAGTCCCTGGTTTCAATACAGGCTGGGAGATGAGAGGATTGAGAGCAGCCCTTGGGATGTACTGGGGTGTTGGTGGATGAAAAGCTGGATATGAGCTGGTAATATTTACTCACAGGCCAGAAAGCCAACTATATCATGGGCTGCTTCAAAAGAAGCATGACCAGCAAGTCAAGGGAGGTGATTCTGCCTCTCTACTTTGCTCTGATGAGACATCTTCTGGAGTACTGCATCCAGCTCTTGAGCACTCAGCACAGGTAAGGCATGGACCTGTTGAAGCGGGTCCAGAGGAGGGCCACAAAAATCATGACAGGGATGGAACATCTTCAGTGGAGAAAGACAGAGAGTAGTGGTTGTGCAGCCTGGAGAAGAGAAGGTTCTGGGGAGGCGCCTTATCACAACCCTTTAATACTTAAAGGGGCTTAAAAGAAAGATGGGGACAGACATTTCAACTGGGCCTGTTACAGTAGGACAAGGTGTAATGTTTATAAAGTAAAGATGGTAGACTTACATTAAGTACTAGAAAGATATTTTTTCACACTAACAATGATAAAACGCTGGAAAAGTTTGCCTAGAGGAGTAGTAGAAGTCCCACTCCTGTATGTATACAAGGTCAGGTTGAATGGAACTCTGAGGAACCTGATCTAGCTGATGCCCTTTCTCACTGCAGAGGGGTTGGACCAGATGACTTTTAAAGGTTCCTTCTAATATAAATTGTTCTATTATTCTAAAAGGACTTGTTTCTTCAACTACTTGGACTGGTCTTTATATTGTTAGTAAGCCTGGTATATAATGAATGAAATAGTAAGACCTACTGTCTTATAGCAGGATAGTGATAGCAGATGAAAAGAAAGCATGTAACAAAGCTAAATTTGGGATACAGTGGGTATATTGCCAAGCCAGGCAGATTTCTAGGCAGACTTCCTGAATAATATGGGTCTTGAAATTCCTACAGCCTTTTGCAGGCTCTGCAGAGTTCTGATTTGCTTATGATCTTTCAGAAAGGTATTTGTTTAATCCTGTGTTTTAGGAAGAGAAGAAAAGAGTCAAAATGCATTTATCTTATTTTATTTTTTACTTCAGATGAAATGAATATATAATTTTAACTTTCATAATTTTATGTGTAATTTCAGTTTTGCACAAAGCCTTGGTCAGTATAATTTACACTACAGCTACACTTTACTCAGATCCAGTTTCTAATGAAGAAATCTAAACAACTGAAGCAGGATCCTTTGACAAACTAGAGAGTGTTTAGGGATCATATTTAAAGAGTACTTAAAGAGCTGTCCTTTGGTGCTTTTTTATTATTTGGTTTGGTGGGTTGGCTTGGGGTTTTCTTTTGTTTGTCTGCTTGGGTTTGTTGGGGGTAGGGAGGATGAAGCTTGGTTTAATTTTAGTTTGGGGGTTGGGTTTTTTTCTATTTGAATGAATTGGGCTTTTTGGTTTTGTTTTTTTAATTCTTCCCTTCCTTTTGTATAGGACCTCATGAGAATATTTTTGAAGGGTATTGATGTGTTCCTCTGTTCATAAAATTTCTTTGGAAGCAATAGGAGCAGTGCAGCTGCAAATGAAGTCAACAGAAACTTCATCAAGGGAATGTCTATTGTGATAATAGTCAATTAGGATTCTGGTATTCAAAAACATATTAGTCTCAGTTTGGGTATCCAAAATGGACTGCTTTGCTTTTTCTGTCTTCACATTACTATTTAATGAAAATCTTTTTGTGGTATTTAATGATTCATTGTACAGAAATTTCAACAAATTAAACGACTTGTTAAACTGGACTTCACAAAAATTATACAAAGCTATATATCCTACAATAAACAATGGAAAATTAAATACTGAAATGAAGTGAGCACTGACATCCATAGGACTAGTTATGCATAAGTACTGTGAGAAAAAATATTGTAACAGATGGAGACAGGGAAGGAAGCCAAGTTAACCTAATCTTAATATCAAGTGCTGAATAAATCTAGCGTGAGCAATCTAAGCAAGCATTTAACCAGAGAATTCTGTCTATATGCTTGGACTGATGTACTTTCCTCTTCACAATTTTATGTTCTTCAATACTGTTGGGTAAATTTAGTTCTCGTTTTCTCACTACCCTTTGTAAGATAAAAGGCCAATATGTATGACTTCAAATATTGCTTTCCTTTGTCATCTGGCAAATATCTTAATCTCGCTATTTAAGACACCTGCAACAATACTGGCATAAATTTCTGTGTTTGGTTTTAAAAGTGCATTATTTGTCTGAATAGTTCTAGACAGTGATACATTGTCAAGATGTTTATTTCTTCTAATTTCCTTAGAATTTCTGAAATTTGATTCCAATAAATTGCTTTTCTAAGTATAGCAAATTGCATTTCACTGTAAACAAGCTTACTTATTGAAACTATATTGCATTTACAAGATTAACATAGAAGTATAGTTCATAACATATTTTCTCTTTGGCCTGATAACACTGTGTTTTGATAAATGTCAGATATTCTTTGAAAGTTAGTAGAGCTATAAACAAAAGAAAAGATGGAATTATTGGCCAATTAAATGCTCAGCATAAAGATGTCAAAGTACAATAGCTCAGGACTTTTACAATAAATTAATCATTTTACATTGTGGTATCTCATTTTCTTAACATATTCTAATCAGGGGAGATAATGATTCAACTTTAATCCTTTATTGTGACAGAGGAGTGGGGAAATGATATTAAATTAATATTCTTATTGTAGTCTTGATAGTAGCCTTTCCATTCTTATTACCTGATATTCCAAGTCCTCTATATTTAGAGAACTTGTGCATGTCAATTTAGCTTATATCAAGAGACTTACCATTTCTAGCGTTCGCATATTTTTGCCCATAGTAAGACCCTTAGCTGTGATTTAAAATGAAGTCATCCTTCAGATGTACAACTGTATAATGCCTTATTTCCCATAATTCATTAATCTCTTTCTTTAATTTAAAAAAAAATACTGTATCATAGTAGGAATAAATTCTTAGTGAAGTTTGCATCTATCTTTCCTAATCACTTGCCAGAAAGGTGGTACGAATCCTCACAAACTGGTGAGTGTTAACAGTTCTCAAAGCAGAAGCAAGCAGTATCTGCTCCTACAACTCTGGGGCTTATTTAGAAGTAGCAACTGTAGTCACAGATGTTTGAGTTTCTTGGATTAAATTAATGTAATGTCCTCTTAACCATACTGGCATTTCCAATAATCTGTCAGATTCAAAAGAAGTAAAATAATCTAGTAAAGTTCAATGCAATTCACTGGTCCTCAGTTGTCACATTTTCTGATTATATCGGGTACCAATCATAAATATTAAAATATGTGGAGTAGGTTATTATCAAGAGCACTTTTTCGGTAATGAACTGTTGAATTATCATCTATAAAACATTAAATAGATTTACATCTATCCTGAATTCTTAGCTGCTTCTCTAGAGGAAGAAGTCTCTTCATGTGTCTGTCAAAGCTCTTGGGCCTTTTTTTGTCAATTCACATAGAAGGGTAGCAGTCCTCAAATGTTAAACTTATGTGGAAATTGAAGTTTCACTGACAGTTGCAGCCAGACAGGTAGGAGAATGAAGGTATTAATGAGAAAACTGGAGCACAGTCAAACTAGAGTATGTATCTGCAGAAAAACAAGTCTTAGTAATCCTTGAGCTCACAGAATTAAACTTTATGCATATCTGGGAAGAAAGGCTAAGATTGAATGATGACTTGACCAGGCTGCCTCCAACAATCATCCCTATTCCATCTTCAGCAAGTTTGGAAAATTCACAGCCAAATCTTCAAAGCTCATGTTTTAAAATCATTCTGTTGCTTTTCAGGGTTGCTTCAATGAGGACTTCTCATTGTGTTGGATTAAACCACTTCCTAGTTTCTGCCTCTTAAAAAAGGCTAAGGTCTTTGAAGCTTCAGTGTCTTGAATATTATCTTCCATTCAGGAATCTTGTCATTCATCAAACAGGCTTAATTGCTTTCATCAAGTCCTCTAGCTGCTAATTTCTGTAGGAAAAAAAAAAAAAAGACAGCAGAATTAGCATATTAATTTGACTCCAAGCTTTCATATAGGCATATTAAAAACACACTTGTGCCTTTATGGCAGGGGAGGGTAATGCCAGATAGATGCAAGTTGTTTTGAAGGACTGTTGGGAATAATCTTCTGTCACCTTGAAGCTATGAGAGTAGTACCAATAGGGCTTCCAAATCTGCCCTTTGTTGCATGAGGAATATCTCCACTTTTCTGCCCCTTGATGAGCAGTCATTTCTTGGGGTTCTCTGCTGAGTGTAAGGCTGGCTGCATTGGGAACTACTGAGTGCTAAGTCTAACCTGTTTATTTCTAGAAACTGCATAATATGTTCCATGAATCTAGCTATTCTTGCTTTCTTTAACAGTATTTTCTCACTGGTTTAAATAGGACAACCTGAACTGACCTGTCTCAATCGTTTTTCTAATAGCTTGAAACTACACCTCTGTTCCTCTTTGAATTTCCAGATCCAGCTTTTGAGTAGTAAGGGAATGTACTAAATATGGATTAACTAGTAAAGGATGGTGGTGGGATCTCTTCCATATTGTTGCACGCTATTTCACAGGGATTTACCTACCTTGCCTTGCCTTGTAGTAGAGCTAATTTTATTTCAGTGGCTGTATAAATTTGTGTGCAGCTAATATAAAAATATTTCACAGAGAAGTCTTCAGGAAGTAGCTTTGGCATTGCTGTCCAAATAATTTCTAGCTATCATGCTGCTTTCTCATAATGTTTTCTGTTATTGATGGTGATTTGATTTTTTTCTGAAGAGCAATAAATATAATCCAGAAGTGACGTTCTGCTCTGCATGATGGAGAAATACCTTTTGGATTTGTTTTCTTTCATTTTTAAGACAAATGGCACCTCTGAAAATAATTTGCTTGAAGAAATTAAAGAACTTATTAAACAGTGAGTCACAGAGCAGCAGGTTTCCCAGTGAGGCTTTCCTTTCAAGCTACCCAAACAAGGGGGACTGGGAGTTGAAGGCAGGGAAAGTCCTTTATATATGAGTAGTGTATGGACAAAATACTATAATATTTCAGTCCCTTTCATTTCACTGGGTGATGGTGGCATACCAAATCATAAACCTTGAAAAGATTACTTTTCCTTCTGAAGCTGGATTACCCAGAGCTCTTGAGCATTTGAATACATGTGTGGAAAACCAAACTTGATTTAAGGACTCTTAGTATAAACTTCTTTTGCCTAGATCCAGGCATTCAAGACCAGTACTATTTATCAGCCTTTCGCCTGTTGCCAGCAAACTGAAAAATGAGGTAAAAACCTTCATGGATACTTTATTTTAAACAAATTACTTGGAAAATTGGTATTTTTTTAAACAATGTTACTTTTCTTCATAATAATTTTCTATTATTCATTCATGTGGACAGTCATTTGAGTGTATTTGATACATTACTCAGAATTAAATGTTTTTGTAGTTTCAAAGTTAATTACCTGACAATACTATTTTGCAGAAGAGATATTTTGAAATTCTAGAATTTTAGTCTTAACTTCTAGCCTGTGTAAGATATTTCAAATTTATGGCCCTGCAAACTTGTCCAGAAACATAAATGGATTGGACAGACAGAATTAGAGCTATAATAAGGCTAAATACCTCCCTGCAGAGCAAAGCTTTAGAGGAAATCTGAACACATATGGAAGGAGACAGAGACTTAAACTGAGGTAGGTGAAGGAAAAAGAGTATATGTTATGGCTAAAAAGTAAGTGGAAAAGAGAGCATTCTGCACAGGTTTTACCACACACCTCTATGGGAATTAATTTTTGCTCTGTTTTAGCATTTCCAAAGAATGGGCTATACACTGAGTACAAATATCTTCAATAGGTGCAGTAGAATAATTTTCTTTATTTTTTTTTCTCTGTAGCAGGGATGTCTGAGGACACCGGTTCTGCTTGCTGAATTGCCACCAAAATTCCATATTTTTCAGAGAAGCATGAAATCATATTGTCATAGCCTGCTAATAGTTGCCAGCTGAATAGAGGTAGCTTGAATAATATTCCAGTTTTAACTGTAGAAGTAAAAGGCATATCTTGAAGTGTTTTCTTTTGCAGGATGTTACATTCAATGGATCAGCTGATGAGCAGTGACTTAAATTATTCTCTCATTGACAAAGATCAAAGGATATCCTATTCAATATTGAATGCTGAAGTTCTGGTATATTACAAATAGGGGTATTTTAGGTTTTAAAGGGCTTGCAATAGAAGTTCTTAAAAGTTAATTTTTTTTTTTTGTTGCAGTAACTGTCTGGAGACTGTTAACAAACTGGTGTTGATCTGTTACTCCTAGACAGTTTCATACACAGTTACGATCTATGGGTCTATGCACATGTATATGTTTTGGGGTTTTTGTTCTTTTTTAAATGGGAAAAATACCGAGTAACTTTTATAAAACCTTTGACACAGTTTCTCACTGGAATATGCTTGAGAAACCAGCAGCAATTAACCTGAACAGACGTGCCCTCTGCTAGGTAAAAAACTGCCTGGATGGCTAGGCCTAAAGAGTGGTGGTAAATGGAGCTAAATCCAGTTGGAGAAAGTTCACAAGTGGTGTCCCCCAGGGCTCAGTGGTGGGTCCAGTTCTGTTCAATATCTTAATCAGTAATGTGGATGAAGGGATTGAATGTTCCCTTAGTGAGTTTGCAGGTAACACTAAACTGCACTTGGGCCACAACAACCAGAGAAGAGCAAAAATGCTGGTGAAGGATCTGGAGAACAAGTCATATGAGGAGTGGCTGAGGGAACTGGGGTTGTTTAGCCTGGTGTAAAGGAGGCTGAGAGGAGAACTTATCACTGTCTACAACTGTCTGAAAGGAAGTCACAGGGTCTCTTCTCCCAAGTGATAGGCAATAGGACGTGAGAGAAGTGCTTCAAGTTGCACCAGGGAATGTTCAGATTAGACATCAGGAATATACTGATAGGCTCAATATACTGGTAGGCTTCCAAATGTTCAGATTGTAAATATGCACTACAGAATACGGGGTTTGCTTCAGGTCTGAAAGATGAACCATGTTTTTGCCATATAGGCAAGGCCAAACATGCAGCCAATCTTAACAAAAAAAGGGCACATAAATTATTTCTTGTGCGCTGAGCAGCTTAAGGAACTATAATACTTTATATTTTAAAATAGCATCTTGACAAGCATCTCTTATAGATGTGCCCCTTCACAGACTCTAATATTAGAGCTTAATATCAGAGCCAAAACATCCTTATCAGTAGAATGACTACAGTGTTCATTTATGTTATTGTATTTCAGGATCTATTAACTCTTTTTTGGTGTGATTGTATGTTGAACACATTATGCCGAGTCACAGAAAAATGGCGGTAATCAGTATAAAGAACAGATCAGTTGCTCCAAAGCAGAAACTATTGAGTTTTTTTTTTACTCATGATTCCAATGAAACAGTATGGTACCTTTCCCAAATGTTCTTCTATTCTGCAAAATCCAGCAATATGAGCTTGTGTGATTAGACTCTTAACATGTTTGGGTTTAGTTTGATTTTGAGTTTTTGTTTGGTTGGGGGGTTCTGGGGGAAGGAGGAACTGAAGATTTGTGGGGTGATGTTATTAAGAGGATGTTGATAACTAGTAGTGGAGCCAAGAGTTCAGTTCGATCATTAACCCAAAGGTTTGATACACTCCAGGAAGAATAAGTTGGAAAACATAAAGTGGAAAAGAGCAAGAAACACAGGAAAAAAAAGGAAGTAACTGCTTTTACAGAAAAACATGGGAAACAAATCTTAAATCCAGTAGAGGTTCTGCTAAACTTCTACAGTGAATAAAAAATTCTTGTTAAAGAGACGTGAAAATCAGATATTCAAAACAACAAACTAGCAGAAGCAGACCATCCAAGAACTCCAAAGAGCAAATAATGGAAGTGACATTCTGAATAGTTCCTGGTGAACTATTGATACTCCTTGTATGAAGTGAAAATTATTCTTGACAGAATCTCAAAGATTCATTCAAATCACGCTTTCTTGAACAAAGAAACTGTTTAACGTAGACTGAGTAGTCTGTTGTCTGTTGGGCTTGATCATGTCATACATACAAATGAAAGCTATCAAATTACTTTCTAAAGAGCAGCAAAATATTCTTTAAAAGTAGCCACTAGAGCCACCAGTAACTAATCTCAGACAGTCCAAGCATTTATTTACCTTAGAAATACAAAGTTTACCTTTATTATAAAACATGATACTAAGATGATTGAACAGAAAATAACTGCTTACAGCAAGCGTTAAATGCTTTGATTTTGATTAAGTATAACACATCTTCACAGTCATTTTCTAAGACAAGCAGTAATCACTAAGTTTTCGCTGTCTTTTAAATCTGATAATTTTTTTACAATGATGGAACTGAAAGATTCAACTACACTTGATGAAAAAGAAATTTATAGAGATAAACAAGAGAAGATACAGTTGTTAAAATATTGCTACAGCTGTGTATTGTTTTTTTTAGAAATTATTCTATGGTAGTTCCTTAAAATAACGCATAAAACTGAGTAGGCTCTAGTACTAGCTTTACTGTTATAATGTTAACAACAACTTTGGACTGTTATAAATTATAGATAATTTGTGCTTCTTGGTCTGCAGTAATCAGGTCTAGTAAATTGTTAAGTTAATACTCTTCGAAGGTGATCGCAAGGGATTTTTGTCTCCAAATGGTTTTTTAGAAAGAATTTTAGCATGACTATATACTATGTCTGTTCTGCTGTTCATACAGAGTTGGTTTAAAAATACCAATCTGGAGCTTACGACATCTTTAGGAGTTTCCAAACCACATTGAAACAAAATAAGGCTACTAGAATGTGATAATCTCAGTGCTGCCTCAGCTCTGTTTTAATTTTCACAAATGTTCCTTAGCTGAAATCTTGTTTATGAGGGAGAACAGATGTAAATAAAACAAGGAAAAAGGTGTGAAAATATGTTTTAAAATTACCCTTTTCATCTGCCATTTTGTAGCCCAGGGAAGTATTAGTATTAGCCATTTTCAGGCTCTGAAGTACTCTGCTCCTGGTCAGATGTTAGCTTGAATTTGAGCCACTAACCACCATCGCCTGAGGTTGACAGCCAGATACCCACCCACCTAGTGGTCTGCCTGTCCCGTTCAGATCTTACCATGTTGTCAGTGAAGAGGTTGTCATGGGAGATTGTATCAAAACCTGGGCTAAAATGAAAGCAAATTACATCCTCTGCTTTGAGCAGATTGTTTCCTCATAGAAAGCAACTAGATTGGTCAAGTGGGACTTAGCCTCAATAAACTTCCACCAGCTTCCTTATCCTTCCACAAGCACCTGTTCCTTCTTTATAGTTCAGGACATAATTACTCTTCCAGATGCTAAGCTTAGGGCTTCTTTGCATTATTCTGGTAGTTTTTTTGCACATATGAAAGTGATTAATATTATTAATTGTTCATGTAAGATATCTGGAGTTGCTGAATTCTCCAACTTCATAACAAAGTCCCTTTTTAACTTTAATAAGTTAAAAATTATTAGAATATATTAACCATTTTAACAGTAGTAGAATATATTAACTAGCCATTTCATTAGGATTTTATTTAGCAAATTGACAATTTACTTTTTCATGGCTAAATCTAAAGAGAAAAATTTGTCATTAATCTTGGCCATTTTTCCTTCTGAAAAACTATGAAAATATTAGACTTCTTATAAAAAAGAATCCCTTTGCTATATGATATTTCCAGGTACTGCACGTTGGGTTTTTAAAAAAACATTGAGAGAAGCTGTTGCAAATACATACGCCTTTTACCTCTATTCAGAAAGAATTTATCAGTATTTCCTATTTTTTCCCCTGTGTTAACCTCTTGAAATTATGCTTATTTTAATTTGAATATGTAATATATTTAGACGATTCATTCAAGTCTTCCTATGTGCTTATGAACAGGCAATGATTAATGTTACTGCTTTGTCAAATATAGATGAGTGATGTTGCATTATGGTCAGCAACTGATTTGAGCCAGTCTGGGCAGTAGATTGATAAGATATATACTTCCAAGACACATAACTAAGATAATAAAATAAGGAATGAAATTGCAATTAAAATTATGGAAGCATCATTCCCCTCACTGCAAGTCAAAATACTTAGATTAACAATTTATTTCAATTCAGTGTGCCTAGGGGCCCTTTACTATCCTCTTGTATATCTCTGGAAACTATCACAAACCTTTATAGAACCAGCCTCTGAAATCTGTGTGTGTTTGTTTAGAATCTTAAACATGTGGATCTACAGGAGAGAGCTTGTGAAGTTCTCAGTACTTTTTTGGTTGTGTCAAGAAAACACTGGTTTAGGACATAATTCAGTGCATAACTTCACATAATCAAGGGCGGGAGGAAACTTAATTGGATTGTGTCTTGTTTTCTTTGTGCACTACATCATAAACTCTTTAATTCCAGTTGTCAGATTCTATCTAAAAGTGCACTTAAATTTCATCCCTCTCAGCAGGTAGTAAGAGCTTTGGAAAAAGCTGCAGGACATATGCTTTTCTATACCCTGCCTAGGTGCATATGTTGGTTCTGACCTCCTTTTTTCTCTGCAATATTAAAATATATAATGTATTTAAAATTTTACAACTTCTTCATGTTTGAAAATTTAGTATCTTCTGTACTGCTTCCAAGCAGTAAGTATGAAAATATGAACATCGTCTCAAATGTGTAAATTTCTCGAGTTTTGCTGGGATTATACTTCACTGGAGCTCAGACTTTAAGTCTTGGGTGCCCTAAATTCCATAATCATAGAATCATCTAGGTTGGAAAAGAACATTAAGATCTTCAAAACCAATTGCAAACGTAACACTTCCAAGTTCAACCTTCAACCATGTCCCTAAGAATCACATCTGCACATCTTTTAAATATATCTCAGGATGGTGACTAAATCAGCTTCCTGGGTAGCCTGGTACAGTGCTTGACAAGTCTCTAGGTTTAAAAATCTTTTGCCAATAGCCAAACTAAACCTCTCCTGCAACAACTTGAAACCATTTCCTCTTGTCCTATCACTTAAGTCTCAGGAAAAGAGACCAACAGCCACCTTGCTACAGACTCCTTTCAAGTAGTTTTAGGGAGTGATACAGTCTCCCCTGAGCCTCCTTATACCTGGACTAAAAAATCCTTTGTCCCTTCGTCACTCCTCAAAAGACTTGTGCTCCAGACCTCTCACCAGATTCATTTTTCTTCCAATGAGAAGCAATATTATTTAACCTTCCACATTTAATAAAAACTCTACAAGAATTTATTTTAGTATCATTCCTTTCAGCTAGAAAGCATCTAAATACCTCCATATGAAAAGGTATATTTTTGTTAACAGGCCAAATTAATTGAAACAAAATTGAATTAATATCTTTCATTTTATAACATGAAATAAAAAATAGCTAATGAAGTAATAAAGCAATGTTAAATTCCCTGAACTTGCCCCAGTTAGAACTTTCTAAACTGACCCAAATACCCAAAAAATGGTTGGTTTGGTAATATTTGAGTTTAGAGGTATCTGAGTTTAAAGGCATAGTGTCTAGCAATTTACACTAAATTATAACCGCATTTTTGTTCAAGACTTTGATGATTAGCTGCAATGTTCTTTTCAAAGGCCATCTTGAATATTTGCATCCTTGTGCTTAGCTGTGATTTAAAGAAACGCTATGCTTTGTTGTGAAAGATGGAAACAGCAGGCATGATTCTGTCAGGAGATGACAAGGCTTTTCATTGTGAGGTTCTCCGTTTAAATGTTAATTCCTGTAGGGATTCCTGTCTGTGTAGCAAGCCCCATGCTGATTCCCATTAATCCATAGTTTGCAGAAGCATAACAAAGTTGAAAGGTGCTTTCAAGATCTTTTAATGTATAAGGTACTCTGTCTAATAGCTTCTTGAGTACTGCCTGAGTGAAAAATCTATCAACATTTTCGCACACTTGAAGTACTTCAGATTTAAGGTTTTGTATTTGAAAGATGTATGATTCTGTAACACGTTTTTGTCACGAGCACAAGAACATCCCTGACTAAAAAACCCCAATGTAGTAAAAGAAGCTTATTTTCAGTGAGTGCCTATTACGTCTGGTGTGGCATGGAAAAAACTTTGTTCTGGGAAATTAAACTAAATACATTGAGCTGCTAAAGACAAAGAGAATATCTACTGGACTGTGCTCAGGGTTACAAGGGAAGAAGTCATCTGCTTAAACAAAAGTCCATGTTTATACATAGACTCACGCTCTCAGACAATGCAAGTAAGCAGGAGGGCAAGAACTGGCAGTGCAATTCTTTCTGCATTGTGCCACTGGAAGGTGTATTAGACAGAATCTCCCCTTTATTCTTGAAGTGAGATTTTTTTTTTAAAAAGAGACATTGGGCTGTCCTTCTTGCATTGAAACAAACAAACAAACAAACAAAACAGAATGGAAAAAGAATACCCTCTATGGGTGACTAGAGTCCCGGTTTAAATTTTGTCTCTACATTAATGACATTTTTGCTCCACCTACTGGTAGGAAGGTTTGGAGTTTTCTGAACTGTAGTCAGACATTTGTACCTCGGGCTGAAACTCGTCCTCTTGTTCTAGTGAGAAAAAAAAAAATCACTGTACAGAAAGAAAGAAAGAAGGGAAAAAAATGATGATTAGGGTTTCTAAAAATGGGAAGAGAGAGAAATTCTAATTTTAAGGGGGAAAGAAACATCATGGCTCAAAAAGTTAAAACAAAGGAATGATCCCAGTGGTGAAGGAGGTGGATGATCATAATTTTTGGCAGTAAAACAAAACCAAAATAAACAGAAAAAACCCCTCCAGAACACTCTGCAGTTTCATACTTTCATTCTTTAGCTGTTATTGGGTTTATTATCTAAAATATGTCTGTTACAGCAAAACACAAAAGTGTTTGTCTTATGTCAACTTCCTTTCTAGCCTTATTGGCAAGAGGGAGATTAAAGTCATCCTGAAATCTTGGTTTGATGTCAGTGAACACATCTCAGTTCTGATGGTTTGTTGTGCCACATTTCTTGATTACTGGAATATGTCAAGAAACATAGGACTTTTGAGTTTATTTGCACAGCTGTTGTGATTAGATATGTTTGGTTTTAAACCAAGAGGTTCTCAGAGGTTTACTCAACTGTTTCTGAAGATGTCAGCTCACTGCCTCTGACTCGTTAGAATGATATCCAAATACTGTTTTGTTGGATGCATTGTTTCAATCTTGTACACTGGACTGAAGTTAATGAATAAGCTTATTTGAGAATTACTGATTCAACAGCTATAACTTTCTGTTCTAGCTACAGGCTGAGGTATTTATGAGGATATTGTGCAGTAATATTGTGGCAAATCTTTTACAAGGTTTATGTGGTGAAGTTCATATCACTGTATTAATCATATTGCGGTTTTTCAAATCAGAAAATGTCACAAGTCCACTAGTATCCAAGATTTCACGGACAGTCTGTAGATACTTCTAGTTGTGATAGGTGCAAAACTTTCTCTGTTTGGATGAATGCATTTGGTCCAAGCTAATAGCCAGGCCCTTTTAATCACACACAAAATCACGGAACAGGTAAGTTTGGTAGGGATGTCTGAAGATCTCTCACAGTGAGAAGCAGATTTAGAGACTGTGTGTAGGAGTGTGGATCCAGAAATGGAATGAAGAAAACCAGTACTCCTATAGGGTATTTGATGTTCGGATTTGTATTCTCAATATGTTATTTAATCCTAATGTCCTTTTTGTTCCAAGGAGTTATAGTCCACATTCCAACAGAATACTATCAAGCATAAGCTGTTTTTTGAAACCTGTAGTTACGGAAATTAATTCCTGTGAGAATTGTATAATAAACTCAGAATGATAAAAGAGTTGTAAATTTCATGGGTAAGAATATTTTAAGTGCATATCTGTTCCCAAGTCCTGTAATAATTAATGAAAATTTATTGAAAATAATATCCTGCTCATCACTGCTCCTTCTTATTCTTAGAGAATAAGACTATTTGATCTGCATTTTATTCCTCTCTGAAAAAAAATGCCTTCTTATTTTTGTTTACTTCATTTTAACAGAAACTAGAAGTACAGCTTTAGCATAGATTTTTGTTATTCTCTTTCAAGTTAGAAGCAGCTAAATTTTCCCATTTCCCCATTTTCTTCCTCGGCTGAGGTAGTTTTCTAAAGGTGTACCAAAGTAAAAAATTCGTGTTTAATAAATTACTTTTGAGTAGTCTTAACCACCTTACATTGACATAAACTTCTACAGCAGAAGTTGTAGAAGTTGTACAGCAGTACAAGAGAACTTGTACTGGCAGAAAGAAGCAATGCATCTCATTCATGCTGTACTCTTGACCAAGAATTTTATCTCTTAAATAAAGAGAGAAGGAAGGTAGGTTCAAACCTTATGAAGTAGCATGTGTTAATATTCTCCAGTTAAAAATTGTATTATGTTTTGATTGGCATGTAGCTCAGAGCTTACAACTTTTTTTTCTGCAGATGTTCTATTAAAAACCAATTAACTTTCTGTGTAATCAGGTATTTAACTTATCAGTAATGCAGTGAAAAATGTTGGGGGTGATAGCAATGACAAACAAGCTTACCAACTAATCAGCTGTCTAATTAATTTTGAAGACTTTCATGTTTAATAAAAAATATTCATAGTATCAACTGTTTAAGGTTTGATGATAAATATACCTGTGGAAAAGCCTTTAGGAAAATATTGTTTGAAACACATTCAAAAGGCAGTTGAAAGCTGTGAGGATGCTAAAACAAAAAATATTTTGTTGTCTTCTCTTTTATGAAACCTTCCTCAGAGGTTACTAGAAAAATCTAGGAAGAGAAAATGATTTAACTAGAGTTCATTAATAAACAACCTTTTAATTGAAGTCGGAAGAACTGGCATGCCAGGAAAGACCTGTACTTGTAATCAGGGAATATTTAATTTCCTGATAATTCCAGAACAGATTAATACTTTTCTCCAGTTATTTAAAAACATGATAGCTTTTACCTCATTTCTTCCCAGGCAAGCAGCTACTGGGCACAGATTTCAGGATTTGGATATCAGGAGCTGCAAGTTGCCCTGAGTGGGAGGAGGTCAGGAACTACCCTGCTCCAGTCCAGCTGCCTTGGTAACAGATAGAAACATTCCAATGTGCACCAAAACTTCAATGTGAGGAGCATGCATCACCACTACTGAGATTATTCAAAAAAGGCAGTAGCTATGGGAAATATGAGACATAAAAAGAAAGATGTCAGGAGGCACAGGAGACAAAAAAAGGAGATACGTTAGGGAATGTGAAGAGGTAACTTTTTGCAGAAACTGGAGAAGGAGGTATGGGAGACACAGAAGATGGCATTTGTGGTGGATTGACTTTGGCTGGTTGCAAGTACCCACTAAGATGGTTTATCACTCTCCTGCTGTAGGAGAAGGATGGGGGTGAGAGAAAATAAGATGGAAAAAAATCCTCATAGGTCAAGATGAAAGCAGTTTAATAAAGCAAAAATGAAGTCTATGTGCAGAAGCCAAAGGAAACAGAAGATTTATTCTTTACTTCCTATCAGCAGGCAACGTCCAGCCACTTTGCAGGAAGCAGGGCTTCAGTAGGTGTAGTAGTTACTCCAGAAGACAAATGTAGGAATAACAAAGGTCCACACCCTCTTCTTTCTCATCTCTTAGCCTTTACAGCTGAGCAGACTTCATATGGTACAAAATGTCCATTACGTCATTTTGGGTCAGCTGTCCTGGTTGTGTGATCTTCCCAACATCTTGCCTACCTTCAGCCTACTGGGTGAGGAGGGGAATGTTGGAGAAACAGCCTTTATGCTGTTCAAGCAGTGGTCATCAGTATCCAAAACACTGCTGTGTTTATATCTTTCTAACTACCAAATCAAAGAAGAGTACTATGAGGGCTGCTGTGGGGAAAATTAACTCCATCTCAGCCAGACCCAATACAACTTTGCAGGGGACACAGCTACTCAAGCCTGCCCTTGCAGGTATGACACACCTGGTAGGGGTAGCCCAGTGTGAAACTGTGAGGAAGGGGTATGCACAATCGGATTACTACCATCACACCAGCAAGCAGAAGATAAAACCCCTAAAATGCTTCCAATTCAAGATCCCCCTATCGATTCACCCCGCTCCCCAGTACAGCTCAGAGTTAGTTAATGTTTGGTTCACCGGTGCCTCCTCTAAAAGGGAAGGCAAAATTTAGAAGTATCTGGCAATTGCCTTATATGTGAAATCTGAAGATAGCATAATTACAGAGGGGGAAAGGACTGCTCAGGTCAGAGAGCTGATGGCAGTTTGGAGTGTGTTTGTTCAGAAAGCAGAGACAAAGAAAGCTGTATATATTTATACTGATTCATATGCTGTCCTTCAAGGAAGTACTGAACGGTTAGGAATCTGTGAACAAAATCAGAGGGAAATTAATTACATACCAATTTGGCAAAAGGAAAAGTGTGAAGAGCTTCTCAAGACTGCCAAGCAGGGATATTTTCTGCAAGATGGGTGACTGCACATCAAGCTGATAATAACCCAACACACTTTTTGAAGAACCAGGTAGATCTGCTAACGCAGCTGGCCCAAATACTTGTTGCCAAAGGAGGAGATGACTGCAATCAGTAGTTAGAATGGCTACAGATGAAATGAGGGCATTCAGGAATTAAAGACCGCTACTGGGAAACCATTGCTTGAGGGAGGCCAATGAATAGATAATTGTGTGAGACTATTATTTCGTCTAGTGGCCAATGTGGCATCTGAATGAAAGATCATAATCCCCTCAAAGATCAGCCATTACATCTGCAAGAAAAATAAGATGTATGGCATAGGCAGCAAGTGGATTACATTGGGACATTCTGGAATCCTAAGGAAATGCTATATGCATTAGTTGGGGCAGAGGTAATTTTCAGCCTGGTTCAAGCAGAACCATAGCTTGAGCAACAGGTCATAACAGGGGACACATCTTATTATTCTCAAGCAAATGGTACCACTTCTTGGTGGGTTTTTTTGGCTAAGATCAAGTGTAGCATATTGTAGTATTGTGAACATACCAATGGAATCCTAAAGCAAGTATTGAAGCCTCTTGAATCAGAGTGGGCCGTGAGGTAGTAGGTTGCAATGAGTCAAGTTAATAGCCAATGGGGAGTTAATAGTTGCCCTTGCCTTACTGCATTTTGTTCCAGGTCACCATCTATTGTTCATGGATGAAGGAAAGATTAAAATCCTAAACTTTCACTTCATTATCCAGGACAACCTGTCTTAGGGGATATGCCCAGTGTGGGAGAAGTACCTTTAACTCTCAAGACACCTAGCAATACCTGCACTGGGGTAGATAACAATGCCATGGAAAGGAGCATAATAGCAATACCTTGTTGATTGTCCATTCTTTCTGAGACTGGTTGAAAAAAGAATGAGATTTTTCTTTTTATTTTTTTTTTAAAGAGAGAAAAGTAAGCCTTCAGCTGTCAAAAGTTTCCTCCTCACTGGAGACAAAGTAGTTTTCCTTTGATGTTGATTTTTAGTCCTTTCATGGTCATCCTATTTACAGTGTTAGTAAGAACTCTAATATTTATATACATGTTTTCTTCTGGAGGGTCCTCCTCTCTCACATTTCCTTCAGTGAAGGAGAGGGAAGAGGGAGTAGAAACTACAAGTCTTCAAAATTTGCATGAGGTTTAATCCGGGATTTCACAAGAGTCTGGAAAGTGTGGCCCTACACTAATCTGTGGAAAAAGTCTTACGCTTTTTTCTCACTTCCATGAACCTTACCACAGATAAGACAAAGTCCCTATACGCTACGTCTGTTTTCCTATACGTGGGATATTGGTGAGACTATTGATTGATTGAGGGCTGATGAAATCGTAATTGATGGATTACAAGAAAACATTTTTAGGTGGACTGTGAAAATTTTTTCATTTAAAGTTAATGATACTTATTTGGCTTACTATGATGAATCTGATAACTATCACTGCTTTTGGAACCAAGACAATTGTATTGCTTTTATCCCAAATGTGATCTTTACGTTACAAAAGCCAAAGGTCAAAGTCTCTGAAATGATTACTTTTACAAGCAAAGTACAGTTACCTGACATTTTTTTTCATTCTAACCTTTCTCTTCCAGATATACAAGATTTGTTTCTCTTTGACCCTTATTTCCACCCCTTATCATGACCAGATGATTATGAGGCAAAGGGTTTTTTTGAATATTACTATTCCCTGGAGTAGGCAACTTCCCATTGAGAATGGGAAATTAAACACTCTGATGTACAGTGAATATGCTTACAGTGGGACCCCATTTTAAAATCATTCAAGCACATTAAATACCCAGAGCAAACCAAATCAAACCTTTGGAAGTACAGCAAAATTTTAAATTGTACCACCAGACCATGAGCCCTTCACCCCTAGTTATTTACAGGTTTAAGAACTTTGTTAAGACATGTGCATATGTTAGAATTATCCTTCCTATGGGTTAAAAACCCAGGACCCATATTGCAATGAAACTTATAATTGGGCAAAATGTATTTAAATATCCCTTATGACATAACTTATTTTTATTCATATTTGACTCTAGAACAACATGTAGTAATGTAGTGCGGAGTCATATTGCCTTCATCATGCCCAAACAGGGTTTTAAAGTTTTCAACATCCAGGGACTAACCAAGAGATCTTCTGAAAGTCTTAATGAGCCAAGGGACAACCAGAAGTTAATTCACAACATCCAAATCCCTAACTGTTATCCATGGTGACAAGAAGTGTCTTTAGGACAGAAGACATTTTTCTTCTCCATTGTAAACCTCCAGAAACATCTATTCGTATTGAAAAATTTAACCTGGTAGGTCCATGTATCCTGGACCAGGTATGCATTTGGAGAACTGAAGCTACAGGATCAGCAGGTTTCCAAGTTAGCCTTACAGAATAGTTTAGCTTTGGACATATTGTTGCTTAAGGAAGAAGGAATATGTGGAAAGTTGAACTTGATGAAAAGAGAATGTTGCATTACCATCCACTTCCATTGAAGAAGCCCAGGCGAAAATGAAGGAGATCACCAATCAAACAGGAAAACTATTTCAGTCCATGCAATCAAAAAATTGGTTTGATATTTGGATCCCTAACTCATGGTTGCAATCAATTTTTAAATATTTAGGACTGATGAGGTGGGGAGTGTGGATAATGCAAATCAGAATAATGATTTTGTTTGAATTTTTGGCTGTAGTGACATTCTTAGCTATTGTAACCTCTATGATAACCTGTGCTGTTTGCTCCATTATGTCTCCATTGTGTTCACTTCCTGCTGTATGCTCTGTGAAGACCACCACCCTGGAATATGATTCAATTGAATGCACCGCAGATGTCATGAAAATGTCTATTTGAGCCGTGGGGTGGATGTCAAGGACTGTGCTGCAAGTCACAGGTAAACTGTTCTTTTTTTATTTTGTCCTAAACACTGATTTTGAGCTATATTTGTGAGATAAAGTAGTTGAAAGTAGTTCAAATGGACCAAAATAAGGTCACAGATTTTTCACACCTGCTGAAACTTTCTTTGCGCAAATGTGGTAAAAAGAGGTCACTCATTGGCCACTGTTATTTTGAGAGGGGCTCAGTCTGCCTGAGAATTGTGAATGTTCACCTGGAAGCAGCACATGACAGCTTTTACAACAAAAGGGTCCTCCTAAGAGACTGCGTGAAGGGGCGTCTTCCTATTTGAAATGAACATTCCCACTTTCTTAAGCATATCAGCATCATCTTTCATTGTGGGATCCATCCTCCTTTTAATCTGCTTCTCTTCCCCTTTTCCTAGTCCTTCTCTCTCTCTTTGCATTTCTGTTTGCAGAGAGGCATGTTTATACAGTTTATTGCTTTATACATTTTATATGTCTACATCTTTGCCACAAATCAATAGTTATTTTACTTTAATAGATGACTGAATCTTTGCAAGCAACCTTAAAATTATTAAATTAGTTCAAATTAATTCACCTCCCAGGACTTCATTTTATTTAACCATATCCTGTCCTTGCCAAGGCATGGCATTACAACAAAAATACCTGAACACTTCTCAAACTGTTTAAGTGTTCTAGGCCATGTGCTACACCAAAACTTCACCAAATCTGACAATGCAAAGTTGAATTAAGAAGTCAGTTTCTCGTTTGCTGCAATTAATTTTGAAATGCTTCAAACAACACTTTACTAGTCATTAGCTTTGTATTTAAAGAAAACTCCTTAATAATATAATGTTTATTTTGTTCAAGAGCAAAATTTCAAATTGTATTTAGTGATCATAACAGGAACAAATTAAGTGATTATAATTGCCCTTTTATACTACTAAAGTTATCCTTTAAGCTAAATTAGGGAGAAGAAACAAAATCAATTTGCAATATGATTTTCAGATGTACATTTTTCCTTTGTTGTTTTCTTCAGCTTCTTTGTCACCAACAAAAGTAGATTATTTGAGTAGATGATTTCAGTAGATAATTTAACCACTTTCTTTTGCTGACATACTAACCTGGCATAAATCCTTCAACTATCCAAAAAAAAAGCGGTGTTTTACACCTCAGCTCCCTTAGCTGCTTCCTATTCTGAGAAGCTGTTCCTTTCAATTCACCAGGCCTTCAGTATGTAGGTCAAAACTTCTATTATTAATGACATCCATAGTGGGACTGAGTGCAAACTCAGCAAGTTTGCAGATGATACAAAGCTAAATGATGATATGCTGGAGAGAAGGGAAGACATTTGGAGGGAGCTTGTTCATCTCGAGGAATAGGTACTTGTGAACCTCCGACAGATCAACAATGTCACTGCAAGGTCCTGCACTTGGGTGTTGGTAATCAACAGTAACAGTACAGTCTGGGGTCTGAATACAAAAATCCAGAGAACAGAACTGTAGAGGACTTGAGGACATTGGTAAATGAAAAGTTAGACATGAGCTAGCAACATGTGCTTGCAGACAAGAAAGCCAACCATATCCTGGGCTGCATAAACCAAAGCATGTCCAGCTGGTCATGGGAAGTAATTCTGCCCCTTTACCCTATTCTGGTGAGACCTGACCTACACTGCAGCATCCAGTCCTGCAGTCCAGTTCTGGGTACAAGAAAGACACAGACCTGTTAGAGTTGGTCAGGAGGAGGGTCACGAATATGACTAGAATATCAGAACACCTTCCCTACAAATACAGAGTGAGAGAGTAGGGGTTTTTCAGCCTAGAGAAGAGAAGGCTCTGGGGAGACCATACTGTGGCCTTTCAGTATATAAACGGGGCTTATAAAAAAGATGGAGAGAGACCAAGGTTATAGTGACAGGACAAGGGCAGGGGCAAGGAGCAACTGTTTTAAACAGAAAGATTCAGAGCAGATATAAGAAAGATGTGCTGTACAATGAGGGTGGTGAAACACTGGAACATGTTGCCCAGAGAGGTGGTAAAATTATCACTGGGAATGTTCAAGTTCAAATTGGACAGGGCTTTGGGTAACCTGATCTAACAAAAGATGTCCCTGCACGTAGCAGAACGGGTTGAGACTAGACCATCTTCAGAGATCTCTTCTAAACAAAAGCATTTTTACGATACTATAATTCTATGATTCCTGGCTCAGTATCATGTAATTGAAGTAGTTGCATAACTGAGCTCTTAATTTGTAATAGATCAAGAGCACAGTTAATAGTAACTGAACTGAAGTTCTTACTGCACACTAAAAATGCTTTAATTTTAATCTGAATTGCATTAAAACTTGCCACAATAGTAGTAGGGAAATAAAAAAATTAAAATTGCCAAGATAAGACCCAGGTAGCTAACCACCTCAAGGGTGTGTATGGTTATGGTGGGTCCTTTAGTATTCCTTCGAGGAAACCTGCATGCTCAATTACCTCTCTGAAATTCTTGTGCACCAATGCGCACAGCGTGGGGAATAAACAGGAAGGACTTGACTTCTGTGCGTGCTCACAGGGCAGTGATCTCATTGCAATTACAGAGATATGGAGGGATGGCTCAAATGACTGCAACACTGTCATGGCTCTGCACTTTTTAGGAAAGATAGGCCAGCAAAATGAGATGCTGGAGTGGCTCTTTATGTGAGATAGCACCTGGAACATATTGAGTCTGCCTTGGACATAATTTATTCTTAGCAAATTTGCTGATGATACAAAACTGGAAGAAGTAGATGATAGGTCAGAAGACTATGCTGCCATCCAGTGAGATCGGGACAGGCTGGAAAGCTGGGCAGAGAGGAACCTAATGAATTTCAACAAAGGCAAGCGTAGTGTTCTGTACATTGGGAGGAACAACCCCATGCACCAGTACGTATTAGGGGCTCACTTGGTGGAAAACAGATGAGGGACTTGGGAGTCCTGTGGTCAACAAGTTAACCATGAGCCATCAATGTGTCTTTGTGGTCAAGAAGTCCAATTGTATCCAGGATGGCATCAAGAAGAGTGTGGCTAGCAGGTTGAGGAAGCTTATCCTCCCTCCACTACTCTGCCCTGGTCAGGCTGCATCTGGAGTATTGTACAGAGTTCTGATTCCTCAGTTCAAGAAAGACAAAAACTACTGGAGGGAGCCAAGTGGAGGGTCACAAAAATGACTAGGGCACTGAAGCATCTCTTTTATGAGGAGAGGCTGAGAAACTCGGGCCTGTTTAGCCTGGAGAGGAGTAGACTGGAAGGGGATCTTACCAATGCCTATAAAAACCTGCAGGGTGGGTGTCAAAAGGATGGAGCCAAACTCTTTTCAGTGGTGCCTAGTTATGGGACAAGGGGCAATGAGCACAAACTGGAACACAGGAAGTTCCATCTGAACATGAGGAAAAAAATTCTTTACATTGAGAGTGACAGAACACTGCCCAGAGAGACTGTGGCATCTCCTCTGGTTGTATTCAAAACCCGCCTGGATGTTGCTCCTGTACAACATACTCTAGGTGAATCTGCCTTAGCAGGAGGTTGGACTAGATAATCTGCAGACGTCCCTTCCAACCCCAGTAATTTACTGATTCTGTTAATAAATGTGTGATGTCAAGCATGTTTTAAACATAAATCTACTCTAATGAAATTAAGACTTAAATTTCTGTCATTATTTTGCACATAACAGCACTGAAATCATGCCATGCTACAACTGCTGTTATTCGTGTTAGTCAGACTTCAAATCTAGAAACGTCTTGGAATTCCATGTAAGAAGTGTACATTTGCTCTGCTTAGTCAGGCATATGATGAAGTATTAAGATGAGAACTACCCTTCCACTTCATTGCATTCAGTAAAACTTCTGACTTTCAGACCAATAATTCCAGACCAATAATTACCTCCCTGATCCTTTGGTTTGGACACAAGTCAGTAGAGAGGTGCAAGAACAGTGACTATAATCACTAATGTGTCTCCCTGCAGGTTCTTAAGCAGAATCAACATATAAATATGCTGAGCCCTACAGAATGAAATACAAACTACACTCCTATGCTACAAGCTGGGAGCCCTTAAAGAATATAGCTAATCTGATCCATAGATTCAAGGATAGTATTGTCACTAATGATGGGGATTAAAAGATAAAATAATGTAAAATGATCCTTTGCTTACTCAATGTGCTTAGGCTGTGCTTCTGTGAAGCATTGTTAGGGTCCAAGGATCTAAGAACGAGACGGCACAACGAGCTGGTACGAAAATAAAGTACAAAATTTATTTTCTTGCACAAGAAGGTTAAAAAACCGACTGGCTGCCAGGGACGCTCCTCAAGGGGGAATGACCTCAGCTGTACCTGTGGAGTTACATTTATAGTAGAAGCAGGCACATAGAAAATAAATTTTGTACTTTATTTTTGTACCAGCTTGCTGTGCCGTCTCGTTCTTAGATCCTTGGACCCTAACAGCATTAAGTAGAGTACTGTATTTGGTATTTGTGTGTGTTTTATGAAAATTTACACTAAATAAATCATATATCATGGCAGCAACATGAGATTTATTTTCCTGAGTTACTAGTAGGAAAGATGCTGTGAAAGTGAATACTACCCAATATGAATATGTTTTCAAAGCACCTGTCACCGCTAATTGGCAATTCTACTGCTTGCTCAGGGAAAACTTTATGAGCATCAAAACCTGTTGATTAAGAAATCTTCTGGGGGCCTTGGTTTAGATGGGTAGAAGAAGTGATGTGGAGGGGGATGAGAATGAATGGTCTGCCACATAGCCTGCCAAATTAAATTCAATATTGATTATCATCAAGAATAATAACATACATATGTTTCCTAACACTTATTTAAGATGCACGTCCTTCTTTAGGTAAAGATGTTATTTGCACTGCTCAGTACAGGACTTGATATCTTAAAGTGGCCACAAAAAATAAAGAAAAGCCCTGCAAAATGTAGACTATGCAACTTAATTTTATTGATCGGAACTCTTTAAATAATTCTTCAGCCTTGTGTTCCTGAAAATCAACTGTTTGGTTAAATATAATAGGCGATGACTGTAAATTGTTACTGCTAGGTGTAATACAAAAAGACATGTCTTATGCCCCCACATCTTTAAGCAGTATGTGAAAGAAAGCATTGGAACTGTTCTCTGTAAAATAATGCCTTCTTGACAGTTCAACGCAAGATACGTTTCTCCCATTAAGCTGCAATAATGCTTGCCCTGCTTTTGGCAAGTAAACAGAACTGGGCTGAAGCAACTGAGACTTTGTGCACTTGAGCTGCTATAGAATTCATTTATCTGAGAGGTGGCAACTCCTCAGATCAACAGCGATGCTTGTTTCAAAGGCTATCACTTGTCAACTTCACAGAGGGTCCACAGAGGGTGAAGGAAAAAAAAACCCAAGAAACAAGACACTGAGGAATTCAAGGAGCTGAACTGTATTGCAGCAGTGATCTCTGACATCAAGGCCTTTCAGGTTCTTGCTGTTCCAGGCTGCCTTATTTTGGGGGCTAATTGTAAGCTACAGTTCAATTTCTTATGAAGAATAAACTGAGAGAAAACACAGGAATTCATGTCAGTTTGTTTCTTAACTCTCTGTGTATATTAATTAAATGGTTCCTTGTAGCATACTGTCAGTTTTGTTCCATGAGATTTCACTGCAGCCTGAAGAAAATCAAAGATTGGACTAAGGCCAGGTAATGCAGGAGGGAAGAGAAAGCACTGGAGGCAGTAGTGTAGGAATCACAGAATGTTTGAGGTTGATAGGGACCTCTTGAGTTCATCTGGGCCAGCCCACAATTCAAGCAGGGGCAGCTAATGCGGGTTGTTTGAATCTGTGTCGAGTCAGATTTTAATATCTCCAGACATGGAGACTCTTCCATTTCTCTGGGAAGCCCATACCTGCATTTCACCACTCGCACAATACAAGTGTCTTCCTGTGTTTCAGTTTTTGCCCATTGCCTCTTGTCTTACCATGGACACCACCAAGAAGAGTCTGGGTCCCTCATCTACATTCCCTAAAAAGCATGTATTTATTATATACAACAGTAAGACCCATTTGAACCTCGTCTTCTCCAGGCTAAAGTGTCCCGGCTCGTTCAGCTTCTCCCTATATGACAGATGCTCTTGTTCCTTAATCTTCTTTGTGTCTTTTTGTCAGGTTTCTCCAGTAAGTCCCTAACTTACTTGTACCAGAGAAATCAGACAGGTCAGCCCTGGACACAATACACCAGATGTGGTCTTATCAGTGCTGAGTAGAGCTGCTGGCAATGCTGTTTCTAATGCAGATCAGGGTGCTGTTAGCTCCAAGGACACATTGCTGGCTCCTGTTTATCTTGCTGTCCACTGGAATATGAAGGTCCTTTTCTGCACAGCTGCTTTCAAGTCTTAATGTAGGCACTATATTATTTCTGCAACATTTCTTCAGTAATTTATAAGGTTTTAGATTTTTAGTTCTTACAGAGAAATTGGAAGTGCACAACTGTCTGTACACTTAAGTTCTCAAATTTGAGAGATCGTAGGAAATTAGAAATTTTTCCCAATACACAATCTAAAGTGCCCCTGATGCTACCTGGGGCCATTTTTTCTCATCCTATCATTAGCCACTTGGGAGAAGAGACCAACACCCACCATACTACAGCCTCCTTTCAGGTAGCTGAAGAGGGCAATAATGTCTCCCCTGAGCCTCCTTTTCTCCAGACTAAACAACCTCAGTTCTCTCAGTTGCTCCTCATTAGACTTGTTTTCCAAATCCTTCACCAGCTTTGTTGCCCTTCTCTGGATGTGCACCAGCACCATAATGTCCTTGTAGTGAAGGGCCTAAACTGAGCACAATGTTTGATGTGCAGCCTCACCAGTACCAACTATAGTGACACAATCACTTCCCTAGTCCTGCTATCCACAACATTNAGCCCTGGACACAATACACCAGATGTGGTCTTATCAGTGCTGAGTAGAGCTGCTGGCAATGCTATTTCTAATGCAGATCAGGGTGCTGTTAGCCCCAAGGACACATTGCTGGCTCCTGTTTATCTTGCTGTCCACTGGAATATGAAGGTCCTTTTCTGCACAGCTGCTTTCAAGTCTTAATGTAGGCACTATATTATTTCTGCAACATTTCTTCAGTAATTTATAAGGTTTTAGATTTTTAGTTCTTACAGAGAAATTGGAAGTGCACAACTGTCTGTACACTTAAGTTCTCAAATTTGAGAGATCGTAGGAAATTAGAAATTTTTCCCAATACACAATCTAAAGTGCCCCTGATGCTACCTGGGGCCATTTTTTCTCATCCTATCATTAGCCACTTGGGAGAAGAGACCAACACCCACCATACTACAGCCTCCTTTCAGGTAGCTGAAGAGGGCAATAATGTCTCCCCTGAGCCTCCTTTTCTCCAGACTAAACAACCTCAGTTCTCTCAGTTGCTCCTCATTAGACTTGTTCTCCAAATCCTTCACCAGCTTTGTTGCCCTTCTCTGGATGTGCACCAGCACCATAATGTCCTTGTAGTGAAGGGCCTAAACTGAGCACAATGTTTGATGTGCAGCCTCACCAGTACCAACTATAGTGACACAATCACTTCCCTAGTCCTGCTATCCACAACATTTCTGAAACAAGCCAGGAAGCTACTGGCCTTCTTGGCCACCTGGGCGTGTTGCTGCCTCATGTTCACTTGACTGTTGGTCAACATCTCCAGGTCCTTTTCTGATGAGCAGCTTTCTAGCCACTCTTTTCCAAGCCTGTAGCATTGCATGAGGTTGTTGTGACCCAACTGCAGGACTTCCAATTGACCTTTTAAACCTCGTGCAATTGCCCTTAGCCCATTGATCCAGCTTGTCTAGGTCCATTTGTAGAGCCTTTCTACTCAAGCATTTCAACTCTCCTGTCTGATTATATGTAATCTGTAATCTTACTGAGGGAGCACTCAATCCCCTTGTCCAGATCACTGATAAAGGTTTTAAATAGAACTAGCCCAAGCACATAGCCCTGGGGAATAACACTTGTGACCAGCCACCAACTGGATTTAGCTCTTCTCACCACAATTTTCTGGGCTTGACCATCCAGATAGTTTTTTTACTGAACAAAGAGTACACCTGTCTAAGCCAAGGGCTGCTAGCTTCTCTAGGAGAATGCTGTGGGAGACAGAGTAAAATTTTTGCTAAACTCCAGGTAAATAATATCCACAGTTTTTTTGCTCATCCAGTAGGAGGGTCATCTTGTCAAAGAAGGAGATCAGGTTGGTCAAGTAGGACCTGCCTTTCATAAACCTATGCTGGCTAGTGTTGATCCCCTGATTGTCCTGCAAATCAAATAATAATAATTTCTATCATCTCCATTTCAAAATTGAGTAAATTTCAAGACCTATGGGGTTCTAGTGAGTACCCATTGTTGGGCAGCATCTGACAAGTTTCACTGGCTTATAGCTGTGATATGCACTGCAAACATGTTGGTTAGTTTGATTTTGGTTTTTTCCCCTTTTCCATTAGTGTCATTGATGGTATTGTACATTCTGTATTGCATATAGAATATATATATATGTCACACTGGCAAGCATGGGACCATCTTCTGAGGATTCCTTACCATTGCTAGTAATAGGTCATGAATTTTCAGTTTGACACTTCATGGCACTTAAACTTAATTCCCAAGAATGTCTCCATCAGTTTAATATTGTGTTCTTTTTTACCTCCTGTTCTGCATATACCTGCAATTATGTAATCCCATCTGGCAGTATATAAAGATGCAGAGAGAAATAGCCTCTCTGGACACCTTTACTTCTTGAGGATCTTGCCACAAAGTCAAAACAGATGCCTTCTTTACAATAGGAAGAGTCACCTCCCTCATTTCATACCTGATGAATTCTAAACCTGCGTGTTTCAAACTACTCTCCTTCCACCCTACTGAATTTCCTGAACTACAGCTGGGTGCAATGTTTATAGTGTTCTGCTGTAAGGGAACATAAGGCAACTGTATTTACTCCTCCCTTTAGAGATAATGTCANTAGCTGTGATATGCACTGCAAACATGTTGGTTAGTTTGATTTTGGTTTTTTCCCCTTTTCCATTAGTGTCATTGATGGTATTGTACATTCTGTATTGCATATAGAATATATATATATGTCACACTGGCAAGCATGGGACCATCTTCTGAGGATTCCTTACCATTGCTAGTAATAGGTCATGAATTTTCAGTTTGACACTTCATGGCACTTAAACTTAATTCCCAAGAATGTCTCCATCAGTTTAATATTGTGTTCTTTTTTACCTCCTGTTCTGCATATACCTGCAATTATGTAATCCCATCTGGCAGTATATAAAGATGCAGAGAGAAATAGCCTCTCTGGACACCTTTACTTCTTGAGGATCTTGCCACAAAGTCAAAACAGATGCCTTCTTTACAATAGGAAGAGTCACCTCCCTCATTTCATACCTGATGAATTCTAAACCTGCGTGTTTCAAACTACTCTCCTTCCACCCTACTGAATTTCCTGAACTACAGCTGGGTGCAATGTTTATAGTGTTCTGCTGTAAGGGAACATAAGGCAACTGTATTTACTCCTCCCTTTAGAGATAATGTCACTTTTTTTGTTGTTGTTGGCTTTTATTTCTTTTTTTATGAGGATTTTCATAACCACACAGCCTCCCTTCCAATGACTATCTTACATAGTACTTTGGACAATATGAGAAAAAAATTAGCATGATGGGAGATCAAAACAGTGCTATAGTGAAGTTTCTAATTAGTCCTTTACAATATCAGTAGCATCTACAATCCCTGCAAACATTTTCTTGTCAGTTCATGAACAATAGTTAGCAATTCATCTACTTCTCATTTCTCCCATATGTGATCAGAACACAGTAAAGTTACTAAAGCATAAATAAAGGGGCAGCATCATATCTGCAGGATTCTTCAAAAATGCAGTTAACCTAATATAGGCTCACTTTGCCTAGAGGCTAATAGAAAAATTGGTATTTCTTGCCCTATAGTATTTGTGTTCCACTTCATGGAATGAATACTAGAGAGTTTTCTTGTTAGTCTTATGATACTGAAGAGGTACTTCTCAACAGCTCAAAAGAGATCAATAGGTCTAGCTGCCTGCATAATGAGTCAGGTTTGCCTGAATGTTTTCCATTGTATCATCCACATCTCCAGTGGTTGTCTGCCCAAATTTAACACATTCAGACTTTCTGTTTAACACTGAACCTGTCTGTCATCAAACCACAAATCTGTGGGAGCTTTGGGGTGAAACAGACACTAAGTTTCAGGATCTCTATAGGTCTGCTGACATGTTTATCCTCTCATATCTAGAACTTCAGTGTAACATAAAAATATTCTGTTCTTCCATGACAACTTCCTTGAGAACAATGGAAGATACAGGGGTGTTTTTCTAGTCTCAGAGAAGAGCAGTAGAAAGCTTCAAGATGTTAAGGGCTTATGCATGCATACACACACACAAAAATATACATAAATCTGCTTATGTGTTTATAGTTAATACATATTTGACTATATAATAGGTAAGTATGTAACTGTAAATATCTCAATAAGATAAAATATATTTATTATACATATAACAAATAAACTTCAGGCTTTCTGGTTGCTGGTTTAAATTACCTTTCTTTTCCCACCAGCACAGTTAATGAAGAGAAGGTGCTGAATTTTTTACTAGTAAGATTATATAATGTGGCAAAAAAGGTGTTTTTCAAAATAACTTTTTTATAAAGGATTTTCCTCTATGTATAAGTCCCTTAAAAATAAATAAATAAATAAAAACAACAGGTTTTTCCTTTTCCTGACCACTTTATAATGTGATGAGAATAAGTCAAAATTTGGAAGACTTTCCCCTCTTCTACTTTTCTTTTCTTTGGTGATTTTTCCTTTTATCTACTGCATAATTTAACATCATCTCTTCATATGGGAAAAACTATGAAAGTTAGTATTTTGAGCATGAAAAGTACAGGAAAAAACCTGATAAGTTATTTCCAGCATAGCTATCAGACACTGTAGACTGCAATATTGTAATAAAATCTGAAAACTTAAAGTTACCTTGAAAATAAAAATTAAAATAGAGTTTCCCTACCTTAAATCCTGAAATCTGGAAATACTTCTGGTTTTTAGCTCTACTTTTAGGCCTTATATTTTGATTGAATCAGTTTTGGACATTTTTTGCCTCCAGACATTTTCTGTGCCATTCAAATTACAAAAAAAGTAAAGGGTTTTTTTCCTTCACTAAAATTGCTGAATAAGCAGCTTCTTCAGAGATACTAAATATGGATCGCTACAGACATACAGATTATAGACAGCCTTAAATTTTTAATAGCAAGTCTCATTTTTTATAGTTTGAAAACTAAAACTGTATCTAGACTATTCAGTACTGCTGGAAGTCTATTAGAAAGTGCTGAGTACCAGTTTTTTCACCAACTTTACTAGAAGGCTTTTGAAATTAAAAAAAAATTAAAAGTACTGCTTAGCTCTTACTTTAAAGGAAGAGTATAATATTCTTAAAACTTATCACGATCTTACACAACTCAAGGAAGACAATCTATAGTCAGTGCAGCAAATGCATTTGATGTCTTCTTGCTTCTTTCGTTATCTTTTCTAGGAGCTGAAGCAACAGCCATGCAGAAAACTTTGAAATATTCTCCTTTAAATTTTCATAGAAAGTATATATGTCTGTTATAGACTGCCCAGCCATAAAGAGGAGACTGATTCTACAAGCAAATGGGAGAAATCCCATGATTGCTAGCCCTTGTTCTTGTGGGAGACTTCAACATACCAGATGTCTACTGGAAGTATAATACAGCAGAAAGGAAACAGACTAGGAAGTTTCTGGAGACAAATTCCTGATGCAGCTGGTGACTGAACTGACTAGGGAAACACAATGCTGGACCTTTTTGTGACACCTAAGGCCTTGTAGGAGATGTAAAGTCTGAAGGACTCCTGGGGCACAGCAACCATGAGATGATAGAATTCTCAGTTCTAGAAGAAGTAAGGAAGAGGGTCAGAACTGCTACCTTGGACCTCCAGAGGGCATATTTTGGACTGTTTAGAAGGCTGATGAAGTTCTTTGGGATACAGTTCTGAAGGGGAAAGGAGCCCAAGGGGCTGGATGCTCTTCAGTGTGAGAACTGGTTGATGGGTTTTGCTGCAGCTGGTTTGTATGCTTTTGTGGTGTGGATCTATCTCATGTCGGGAGATGGTGTGTGAACAATCTTCAGACATAATTGGATAACCTAAACAAATATTCTTTGAGAACTTACACCATTCTTTGTCTAAAACTAGTACGTATACTGAAGGCAAATCCTGGCCAGCTTGCAGTAACGAAGGATGTGATTGTGACGGGAGTTTGGCTTGTTTGCTAGTCAAAACAAGGACAGTTCCCCAGCAGGAACAAAGAGCAGACCTGAGCTCATCAAGAGGAGGCAATGAGGAAGGAGATAAAATAAAGAGCATCAGAGGATTCTGAACACAAAGGAACTGTGATGTACATTTGAGAGTGGGTGATATGAGTTCTGTGTATGGTTAACCAATATTCCTCAAATACGTAACCAGTGTTTCTCAAAATCTGTATGAATATACATGTTTAACCAGTATAAAACTGTAACCAGCCTTTGTAGTATGCCTTTTTTAGAAGGGCTTCCAATTCAGTGCCGAATTGTAAAATAAAAATATTATTATCTTTGCTTCAAAGACTTTGTCCTTTTAAATATTTTAGCTGTGAATGAGTGTTTCTTACATCAAGAGGGAAATCCTGGTGGCACAAGAGCAGGCCATCCCCAAGTACTGGAAAATGATCTCGCAGGGAAGAACTGGCTTGGCTGAGCAGAGAAATTTGTGTGGATCTCGGAAAAAAGAAATATATGAGCTTTGGAAGAAGGCACAGGCATGTCAGGACTGCAAGGATGATGTGAGATTATGCAGAAAAAAATCAGAAAGACTAAAGCCCAACTAGAACTTAAACTGGCCAGCTCTGTGAAAAATAGTAAAAAAAAGTTTCTACACACATATCAGTATCAAAAGGAGGGTCACAAAGAATCTCCATCTCATCCTTCTGGTGTAAAAACTGCAACATTCAGTTTGGAGTCATTTGCAGGCTTAGTGAGGTTGCACTCTGTCTTGCTGTCTATAAAATCAATGAAAACACTAAACATCATTGGTTCCAGTATAGATTACATCAAAATACATGTCTATATGGTTGGACTTTATCTTAAAGGTCTGGAGAACTAAGTTACAAATTATAGCTGCAAAAAAAAAGCTTCATCATTTTAAAAAAAAAAAAAAAGAAGATATTTCTCAGTCTTCAGGCTTCTTTGTCCTATCTGTACTTCTTGTCCTCAAATTTCAAGCTAAGTGGCTGGGTACCTAGATTTAGCTTTCAATGATATCAGTCAGTCACACATTTACTAACAAAAGAGTTCTTCAGTATTATGCTGAAATTGAATGAATACCTGTATTTTTGCATACAGACAAGAAAACAAAGAAATTCTACCTCTGAAAAATTCCATTCATAGTTAAAAATATAATGCCTGACTGTAGTAATTCCTGTAATTTAATCAAAGCCAGGAATATTTTTGAAAGTACATCATTCTGCGTTTGCTCATCTTAACTTCCTTAATGCCTGTTGCCATCCCTCTTTATTGCCTGTGTCTGTCCTAGAAATTTTCTTGTTCTACCTTGGTGTAGTGATAGCATGATGGTCACTGTATTTATCAATTTAGTTTGAATTACTCAGTCATCGAAACATTAAAAAGTATGTGAGTTCTTGGAAAGTGGATACATGAATCTATCTGAGTAAATTTAATACTCAGAATCTCCAATGAGTCCTGTTATTCTGGTAGGAATATCTGTATTTCGAGGAACTGACTTTCTGGCTAGGTTTCCAACCTTTATCTTTTAGAAGCAATTAGTCTTGAATAAGAGTAATTCAATACTAATATTACTAGGTATGTAAAAATCTTACCTTGCATAATTAATTACTTCTGCCCTCTTTATTCATATGGAATGCAGTTCTTAACATAGATTTATTCACAACACTGATAATTTTTCTGACAATAGTCTATATGTTGAAGAGTAAAAACTATATGATCTGGACTAAGCATTTTATCCAATGGTATATCCATTGGTTATTGGGGTGGTACAAATCTGACTTCTGATATATCTCAAAATGTATGCCTGTGTGCACTGGAAAGCCCTGAGAATTTTAGGTTCTTCTTAACAAGTTTTCAAACATCTTCTGGATGTGTTTCTGTATGGTGTTTTTTGTTTGTTTTAGGGTTTTAGTGAAGAAGTTGATATAGTGCTTTAGAATGAACAAAAGGTATTTTTAAAACACGTTGGAATTAGCCTTTAAAAAATGGCTCTGAGTTCACAGAGTTATTGACATTCCTAGTAATAATGCAAGAGAAAGAAAAATATTCAGAATCCTGTTCTCTGACTGGTAAACAGTGATGGCCTGATTTACTGACCTTATTCTTTATCTCAGTTGGAAAGATAATGATGTAAGTGCAATATATGTTATCCAGGTCATCCACTCTTCCTGTTGTAGGAATAATTGTTTGTCAAATATTATTTGACAAAATGATAGCATCTATCTCCTCCCCTACAGGTTAATACAACAGTGTCTGATAAACCAGGTGTGTTGTTTTTCCATCCAAGATGGAGTCTAATTGAACAGTAGCATAACAAGAGCATCCACAAAAAAGGCTGAGTTTTTATTAACTACTAAAAGGAATTACATGGTTCTTATCTCCTAGCATCTAGAGTAGCCAAATATCTTGCTTTAAATATATATCCTGTCAGATTTCTCTCTTTCAGTGTACATGCACAAAATGTCTCTCTCTCTCACATACACACAGGGATGTAGAAAACTTTTGGAACAGAACTGAATTGCTGTATTGAAAGGTCAAAAACTTGTAGTATAGGCCCATGGTGCTGCTGTCTTGAATTGCTATACAAGCATAACAAATACTTGAGTGAGTTTTTCTCCCCCTTCCCAAGAAATTGTTATGTAGCTAATGATTTCTTTTTAACCTGGTTTGAATTCTCATGGAAATGTGCTCCTATGCTTTCTCCACCACCCTTCCGCCTACTTCCCTTTTCTTTCCATTCAAAATGTTTTTGACAAATAAGATGATTTTGAAATAGTTCTGGAAAATGTTACTAACAGTTCAGTTAGATATTACTAGGTACTGATGAAATGGAGAATTTTGGATTAAAAGGTAAACTATTCATAGATATATTTCAGAAGATGTTGGTGGTGTTAAGCCTGCCCAACTTAAAAATACAAAACAAAACAAAAATTGAAAATTAAACATCTTGGATTTTCTTTCAATATTTGGAATTTCATATAGGCTAACACTGTGGAAATGTTCTCAGGTGATTGACTGATTTGTCATAAAGACTGCAAAATAATAAGCTCTGAGGCATGGATGGAGTCTTGGAAGAAAACCAAAATTTGTGTTGGTTCACTGCACATTTTTTTTTCTACTTAAAATGGAACATTTCTTTTTTGACTGCTTATAACACAATCCAAGGAAAAGAAGAGCTGGATTGACAGAATTATTAATGGAGGTGCTTGAGTACTAACTCGGTCAGTTGCATTCATAGCAGAATAGGAACCCACAGCTTACATACTCCATCTGGTTATGTAGAGAGAGTGCTTCTGTGTCATTATGGGTATTGAATAGTTTTTCTTCACAGAAGTCTTCAGTCTTCATGTGCTTTTTCTAGCATGAATTGCTTTGGTTGGACCAAAATCATCTTCTCAGACAATGACTCAGCTTCTGACTGGTAACTTTGAACTATTTGAGAATATTGTTATCTGAAGTTAAAGAACTAAATCTAGGCTGATCACATAAAAGATATAGGTAGATGTATCAGAAATTATATTCCAGCAAACTCCATTAAAATGCGTGGGAACCATTCCACACTCCTGACAAAAGGTTAAGTTTATTTCTGTGTGTAAGTCTGTCTTTTATTTTTGAAGTTCTCAGTACTTCCAGGGCTCTGACATAATAGTGTACACCCTGATTGCCCCTGAAAATCAATCTGTAATTCAATGCACTGGGATGACTTTATTTCCCACCTGGAAAAAACCACAAAACATAGCATACTTTCTTATTAAGGCTTTTTTGAGTAGTATATCTGATGCTTTTCAAAATATTCTCACTGCAGCTACAGTTTTCCTCAACATAGTACAACAAAATAATACATAAAAGTCCTCTCTAGATATCCACAGTTAGAGAAATAAGCCTGTGCAGGACTATGTAATATTTATTTTATTAATATTTAATTCCCTTCCCATTGCTATAATTCCCAAGCACACCCCAGACATTGAAAAGTGACATTTAATTGCTTTAATCTCGAGAAGAAAAAGTAAGCAGTGATTTCAGCATTATCACTTCAACCACCGCTATATATGCATAACTTCATGACCTAACATGAAAGAACTGTACACTAAGAACATGTAAGTAGTTACATAATGTACATAGTGTACATTTGTATTCTAAAACTATATTTTCATAGTAAAGAGAATTTCCATAGAGAATTTATTCAATTATTGTTTTAAAAGAGCCCCAAAATGTAGACATTTATACCAAGAATCTCAAATTTTCCTCATATTTTTAAGCACATAATTTTAAGTAAACAAAATTGTTGTGAGAATAATTTGCCTTATGAGCATTGTAGGATGAAATGATATGGAGAGATACAGTCACATAGGCCTTAATACCAGTCATCAGAAAGAAGTCTGCTGAACATTGTTGGGTTGTATGACAAAACAAAGCTTGTTTCCATATACACAAAGGAGCAGAGAGGAATAGAGGCTAGTGGGGAACACAAATAATCCCATGTTCCATCTCTTTCAGGGCCCACCACAGGAGCCATAACCTCATCAATGTCTCAAATCCACATACACAGAGGAGAACAAAGGTGCAATGGCAGGTGGGTAAATCCATTAACCCGGTCAGAGCAACAAACACTCTGTCCTGGCTCCTCCCAGTGATATCACGTCCATCCCACAGCCTGGGCACAACACCAGTCTCCATGAGTCAACAGAAGCATCAGTTGTGATTGGCTGACAGACTGAAGAATAGACACATGACAGGATGAAGGGAAAGAACATTTCAGGATTGTGGAAGAAATATTAAGGGATGTTTAGGGGAGAAACCAAAGAAAGGAAAGGAATAATGTGTTTTGGAAGATAAGAAATGTGGGAAAAGAGAAGGAGAAAAGGATAAAAGGGAAGATTCATGTAAAAACGTATCTTCACATGAAGTAAATATAGTTTAGAGACTAAAAGACTACATCTGTAAAGTTATCTGTGTCT